>JAQFYT010002389.1:0-13071 GCA_034694925.1 Ceratophysella denticulata | reverse complement strand
CTCAATTCCCAGATCGACATTCCGTTGTGCATCAAGTATTCTACTTAGCTATCCGCCGTTATCCATAGATTAAATACCCGGAAATTAATACCCAGTAGACAATACTGTGACGCACGCAAGAGTTGGCGTAAATAATTTGGTAATTTAAAGGCCATCCATACGGAGGCTATATACCAGTGTGGACAGTAGGACCGCTTCCATAATACGGAGAAATCAATACCACGTAATTTACCCTGATAAACAACATCCCTAGCGCGAATTGCGTGGTTTCTATTAACCTGCGCCAATTCAATACCAGACGTATTTGGTCCACCGCAATTGCTCTGGATATTACAGCATAGCATAAAGAACATAGGTACATGTTATTTTCAATATTTAGAGATCTTCAGTAAAACCGAAGCAAAATGGATCGAATTTCAACCGTATAAAATGCATCGCAGTTATCAATTACTGCAGAATTGAACTTCCGGGCGTGTTACATGCGGAAAGTCCAATGATGATTTGGAGAAGGAAGTTAATATAAGGAAGTAGGTATATTGGGTATTAATTATCTACGGATATAGGGGTTATTACAGGAATAACGGCATTTATACAATGTTTACACATACTTAAGATTATGTGTAGCTTGACAAGCCCTGATTAGGCCAGGACTTACATTTGTGACATTCACGGAAGACGAGGTAGTTGTTGCAAGCGTTCCTGAGTCTTCAGGTGAGGGACGTGGGGGACTGACTTTCTCCATGGTTTACCCTCTGAGCACTCCTTATATTTTGTTAATTATTGCACACGTTTCGAATTTTGTGAGCTTTTAGAACTATTTTTTAATACAAGTCATCACGGACGGATTGGAATAGGAATTGCACTGAAACGATACTGAGACGCATTAAATTGACTCCGAGACACAACTTCCTACATGTTAACCTAATTATTGCACGTACTTCGTCGTAAACAACTGCTTCTGTAGAACAATGACGGCGTCAAATGACTGGTTCATGAGTCTGAGGCCCAGAACAATGGTACGGGTGTACATTTGAGACAATAAAATCGTAAAACTGGGAGCAGAAAATTTATTTTCTAGTTTGTGCCGACTGGGCTACGTCACGCCGAGTTCCTATCGTATTTCCAAGAATTTCACGAAGTCCAGTGCCGGAATCAATCAATATTGTCCTCAATGTTGACTACGTGCGGTGGTGGGAATAGGAATCCTGAATATTTTGCACAATGAGCACGACTTCAATTGAGTTAATAGAAAGGGGTAAAACGATACACCATACAAACTATAAATATATCTACCTACAACCAGATAACTTAGAGATATTAAATTGCACAGTTTACGGAGCAGAATAGATTTGACTCAAATTGGGTTAAAAATAAAGATAAAGTAAACTGAACCCAAATAACTGAGTAAAGTGATAATTCGGAGATATGAAATATGAATTGCACAAAAACGGACGGAGGGGAGATGGTCCACGAAGTGATGAGGCGTGATTCCGTATTATTGCTAGGTGTAGTCCAGGAAGGGGATCGTGATTAGTATGCCCACCGCCGTAATTCGTAATGGGCTCAGGAATTAAAGTGCGCCCACAAAGTGCCAATATGTGTCTTTGATGCTAATTAGATAGATCTTTTTCCACCACCTTGGACCGAGGCCTGGCCAGCAGCAGCAATATGTAACTTGAGCCTAGCTCAAAATGTGCATGACTCAAATGTTATGAATGCAATCAAGTTGGTGTGAGGTTTTTGGTATGTTAGATTTTTTTATATTACAGTGCATTGTACAGGTGTACAAGGGGAAGAGACCTATTGTATTCCTCAACTACTACTGTCGCAGCCTACCACTATATCTATGTATATAGCACTGTGCCATGTGCCGCTTTCATCGATATAGGCCGCTTTACCTGGGCAGTTCAGCTAAGCTGCAAAGCACGCTATGCCTAAAAACAACGTTGCTTTTTACAGAAGCCCAGGACAGGTGGGTGAATTATTTCTAACCACCTCAAATGTAAACGTGTAATATTCCTCGTATATTTGGTTGCCCGAAATAATCAGTATACAGAGGGCATAGTACGTATAATTTGTACGATTGACGGGGCATGAAACCGAATGATATTTCTGAGAATCTGATAAATATGGGAAATCGGGGCTCCATATAATTTTGTACACTTTGATCAACGCGTACCTTGTTGAACACTAGGACTCACTGGTTACAAGTCTTTTCGCCTTGGTCTTTTCAACTTTTGCAGCACGCTGTTCTTGAGACGAGGAATTTGAATTTGATCGTATTTGCGAGTTTAACAAAAGCAAAGAGAAATGGACAATGTTAGGTTAGGTAGTAGCTGACCGGAAAAGACCACAAGACGATAAGACCGAAAAGAAACGACCGGCCACGACTCATTCTACAATATTCACATGAATGGATCACATTTCTACTAACTAAACTAAAACTAAAAGCTTTAGGCTTTTCCAGGCTTTTCTAATTCTCTGGTATACCGACCCAAAACCCCAATATGTCCTGTTTATGTTGGTTTGATGATCCACGACAAATTTACAAACAACTTTCATTCGTTAGATCTACTCGAGAAATATATTTTGGAAGTTTTATCAAGTTTGGTTTATCAGAAACTGAGCGTGGTTCTGATTTCTCATATGTTCGTCGTACGTACCTTAGAGAAGAGCAAGCTGGCATTAAAAATGCTTAAAATATGTATTAAGATTTGCTGCTTTGTATCGACGTAGGAATAAGCGCAGCTCTATGAAAGTTTTCTGCTTATTTAATAAAATTTTTTGACTCAGATCTAAAGTGAACTACAATGGACAATAGTATTTCCCTTCATTTACGGAATCTTTGGAATGGAACATTGATTCCAAGGGTTTACAATTCGGGAACATGTCGAAACAGTCAAATTCCTAAACACAGGAATATTAGGAGGCTTTAGGTTTTCGATATTTACATGCTTTATTACTTACAATAGGTGCTGGACAGCTCTGGAGCGGTGGTGGCGTGGCTGTGACTGATGTGATATGACGCGGAAGCGCACAATTCCACAGCAAGATTTCGTGACTATAGGTATATCTACGCTTTAAGATTAGCTTGATAATTGGAAAGATTACGGGAATCTCTTTTGTTACTTTGACATTACGTGGAAGCGCATAATTCTACGACAAGATCGCATCACTATATTCTTACAGATTTGCTTGATAATTGTTAAGATTACGGGAATTTCTCTTATTGCATCTTTTATACGGTTTTCGGCAGAAACGGCTACTGCATGCATGTAAAAGAAGATACCATTAAATGGGAGCTGGAATTTATAAAATTTTCAATTCGATTATTTAGCTCGACGAGGGGCTGTAGGTACTCCAAACTGCTATCCTTCAAACACCGTCACAGTTTCTTCATGCATAATTAATCGTATCAGTACCAGTTACCAGTTTACCTATATAGATTTGAAATAAAAAGAATTGTTTAGACAATTTGTGCTTCCTTCCGCCTATGAAGCATATAGCCTATAAATCCAAAATTGGGGTCAGAAAGGTTCATTGCACCAGACAACCAGCGGCTGATAGAACCAAAATAGAATTTAAATAGAACATTCAATTAAGAATCTATTCTTGAAAAATAAGATCAATTTAACAAACAGATTTTTAAAAATCACGCATAAATATACTTCTTTACTTCCAAATGCATAGTTAAAATACGTAACTATTAATACGGATTGTAGGTGTAATTTACTTGGTATATCGGTAAACTTATCTAATATTCGTCTGGTTTTGATTAGCTGTATTTGGTTAGTCGTTGATGTCAGGATTTGGGATTAAGGAAATAGAGCGGTTTCCGAATGAGATCCTCGCAACAATATACCGAATACCGACTGGCAACGAATTCGGTAGTTGGCCAATTAACCCTCGACCAAAGGTCATTTGACTCTGCGAGACCTTACTTCTTGTGCTTCCTAGGTATTTCGCTCCTATCTTACACTCCAAATCCAGTATATCGGTAGTTGAGAAAGGAATGAAGGAATTGCTATTTATACAGAAAATGCATTCCAAAACCCCGTTACCGCTAACGAACTGTGTTTCAGAACTTCCTGTTGTGAAATCACTTCGAATACATTAGTGAATTTGGAATGCCTTCCTGGTTGCTTAAATGCAGAGCCTTCCTTGTTGCTTTTAAACAAGATACATTAGTATTAAGTTGAAATATTGTAAACTAGATTTAGATTAGCAAATAAATGAAAACATTTTGGTGAAAAAAAAAAGCTTTTAAACAATTCAAGTAACTGCTTCTATTCAAATATATTTAGGCTTCCAGCAATGCAAAATACGTTAGGCCAAAGATCATTCCATGATCCACCATCGGAAACAAGAAAGACTTTCGGCGTTGGACTCGAATCAAATGGGTCGGAAATCGGAATCTGAGCCGAAGTACATAGAGAACGAAAGGAAGATTTCAGTGAAGTAAAAATTTCAGTTGCAAATACCGTAAATCTTCTAATAGACCGCCCCGCGGTCTAACCAATTCCGCTCCTCTGACCCCCGCGTACTATTAGAGTACCGCGGTCTATTAGAATCCCGCGGCTTATTAGAAGATTTACGGTATATATTCTGTCTTCTAATTGTATTAGCTAAGACTTCAGCTTCAGCCTTCGATACCCGGCAAGTAGGAAGACAGTTTTACGATGATGACGATGTGGACCGAACAAAATGGTCACTCCGCTCCTAAATATCATAATAAATCTTCTAAACGCTGGTTGGGCGGGCGGAATGCCTGACCTAACCTACTAATATAAGTAGAATCGGCTTAACCGGCGTCAACTCCAACCGTCACGAACAGATGCTTCTCGGTTCTTATTATCCTAGGAATGTAAAAATCGGTGAGGGCTGACCGAGATTGATCAGATTACAATATCCTTCCTTATTTCTCGGATTTTGAAAACAGGTATCGCTCGTTTAAATTAACAGTGATAGCGATGCTGGAAAAGTGGAAAACTTGAGGTCTGTGAACAAGGAAAGCGTTATGCAGATACTAGATGATGCATAATGTGGCTACCAAACAAAGCTAGACTGCCAAAATAAATACAAACCAAGTTAGAGTAATAATCCAATGTTGACATTTAGTCGATTATTGCATCCTGCCCGTGGAGTTTCCAAATCCGGATTGTTTGGCGTCGGTATAGACGGTATTACACGTATCACCTAAATGCATTGTTGCTTGATTTTCTTCGATTCGTTTCCAAAGCCCCAATATTCAATGATTAAATTCTTTAACCTATTGAGTAAGACAACGTTCACACACATCCTTGCATTTGCATGTGTTAGGCTAACACGAGTCTAACAATAATAAAGTTGTCAGAATCTGAAAAGCGGACATCTTCTCCAATTATAACATATTGTAATCACCTTGCAATTTTCGGAAGAATTCGAGATATTTAATTTTTTTGATTTATAAAACTAGGCTAGAACGAATACAGGAACATATTGGACGGATGTTCCACATTGCCGCATTCGACATTCTATAGTATGTTGTATGCAGGGAATGGCATAATGCACATCCATTAGATAGGTAGTCCAAAATGTCTTGCTTTGGATTGGATCGATCGAATTGGGTAATGCTCAAGCGAAATATCATGAAAAATGGCAAATAATACTAGGTTAGAATTCGAAGGATTTTCTTTATAAACGCGTTCTACTAGAGGATTGCTGAACCTATAATTAGGGCGAACATTGTAAGTAAATCATGCTCAATAATAATAAAAGTACATAAAAAACAACTTTAAGAACCCTAGAAGTTCAAGGAACAATGTTTTTTTTTTTAATTTCACGATTTTTAAGGTTTCAGATTTATTTGCTTACGTCCTACATCATTACAGGAATTGAAAAAAAATCGTAAACGGGAAGATTATATACACAATGCAAAATTTCGGGAAATCGTTGGGCGAGTCTCAGCAAACCGACCCAAGATAAAGCCGTGCCACAGGTGTAAAGTAAACCAAGATAAAACAGCAAAATTATACAATTCGTCCGACCGGCGGAAGATAAAGCACGGGTTTGATGTTTGACGTGTAAAATGCAAACTAAGATAAAGCTTCGACACCAAAGCGCAGAGGCTTCCCCTTCCCTTTTATTATGCTTTACTTGCTTTCTACGAATAGTCCAATGCTCTGGTCGCGCCGCAGATATCATATGCTTAATTAATATTTTAATTGCATTCCTTGTTCATCCAAGTTAATTTTGTGCCTATCTATAGCGCATCTCATGCCCTATCTTGAGCCGGACTACGGAAAGCCGAGCGGAGTCGCTTTTCCGGATCAGGATTCCTATTTGGAATTTCAGAACTCGGTGTTTATAAACTATGCATGTTTCCATTTAGGTTTTGGTCTTATTGTTCTCCAGAAGTGGATGCAGCAGGACATGATGTGTTTTAGGGAAATCGGGAAACGGGTGAGGTAGGAAGAAAGAAGGTAGTAGGTAGGTAGGTGTGTTGGGTTGATTTGTGGTGGTTGGGTGCCTGATTTGTGTGGCTGGGTGGGTGGAGGAAGAAGGGCAGTGGGTTATGGATCGGCGGGAAGTGGCGGCGGCGCTAGTATCTGGGCAGGAGAGTTGTGCTGGAGGAAGGAGCTGGAAGCTGGCGCGTACAAGCGGATTTGAGTGAGGGAAAGGCCTGCCTGCCTGCCTGGCTCCTCTGCTGCTCACGGAATGCCTCGACTGGGGAAAGATGGGAACTCGGCTGGATTCCCTCGGCTGTTTGCTGCTGCTGCCTCAACTCAACTCTGCTGTGCTGAGTGCTCGTCTTCTTCTTCTCTTCATTTCATCGGTCTTCAGCCCAAGAAATACAGAGCTCCGAGGAACGAACCCAACGCTTTTCCTGCTTCTTCAACACAAGACCCCACTCACCAACTACTACAGCTGAACCTCAAGAACACAAAACTTGGCTCAATCGAATACAAGCTGCTTCCAATTGACCACCACTGGACTGGTTCACTTCCGACATCCGACCTGGGACAGAGGCCGAAACTATAGTCCCATACATAGTCTCTGCTGTGTCGTTAGAACATAGAACCAGTACCGACCATGCGGCGGTCTACGTGTGTGAAGTTGTTACTTCCGTTCCATTCCGGCTTCAATGCTCGAGACTAGAGAGACCGGACCAGAGCTGTCCCATACGCCCTTGACCACTCGTGAGTCGGAAGCATGTCAGTCCCTGCCCGAGTCCCGGTTCCGCCCGGCTCCTCAGCCCTCTCTGCCGGGAACCCCAGCAGAATGGGTCCTCCGTCTACAGCCCCTCTTCCTATCCCTCCCCCCGGCTCCAAACGAGATCCGAAGGAACTGTGTGACATAGATGACCTCGCCACATCTCTCATCCTCGACCCTTACTTGGGATTCACAACACACAAGATGAATGTCCGGTAAGAATCGTAAATCGTAGCCTCTATAACATCATTTGGTCACTCTTTCGAAACTTCAAACTTTGATCCTGTGTTCTGTCACCTGTCGCTTGTGTTGAAGTGTGTTCTATGTTCATTGTCAATTGTTGTTTATTGTCCGTCAAGCTATACTAAATTCTCCCCTATGACCTGTAACCTGTACAGTTCTATGTTCTATGTCAGTTTGACAGTCACTTCACATTAATGGTTTATGTCCATGGTCCGTCCTCACGTCATCAGATCAGCTGCTTGTACAGATACACTGTAAGCACAGCACAGCACAGCCAACACTACCAACCACGCAAATGTTTCCATGTTATCGCTAACCATAATATCTAACAACTTAAAAATCAGGTCATGTAGAGCCTCGAAACCTGTGTCCGTCCACTCACCGCACATATTGCCATTGACTGAATCAAGGTGAGGGGACGGAATAGGTTTCTAGACTATATCTGTTCTTAGGATATTATGCTAATGCTATCACCTTCCCAGTTATCTGCACCGCATAATTTTGTAGCAGAGAGCATATAGCATCGAATGGGAATGTCTGCCCGGTCTGCAAGCTTGGGTTTGTAGGTAATTCATATATTTATATCAAGGACGAACTGCTGACAGTAGTCGTACCGTGTATCTGAGTTTATGCCTATCTTAAATCCAGCAAGTGAACATTTGAATACCTCACCTAACCTGACATACCTAGCTTCGAATTATTTCCTTCAAGAATTGTCTTTCTTTTCGTTGCCGAGCTGAGAGATGGCATGCACATGCATAATACATAGCACATCCAGTAGTATCGACATCAATTTAATGAATTGATACCATCACTCCAATCTGTATTAGTAGTAAATGTGGTAAGTATTTTTCCTAAACTGTATGTGTGTGTCTTTGTCTTTGTTGGAATAAAATTTGAATTGAAGTCGTTGCATTTATTTATTCATTCATTCTGAAGAAATCCTCGTATTACACAATTCTAGTAGGAAAATTAAAGTAGGAATGAGTTTGACAGAGGCTACGTTTTCCAAGTACGTCGTATGGAAATAGGATTTTGAAGGCTAGTATTTTCGCAATCTGGTTTTGTTTTATAGATTCGTGATTTGTGACAGTTCTCGTTAAGTCAGTCGTAGTTTATAATTCAGTAGTACCTCTATGTTTAAATTCAGTTTGGGTTAGTTTTTAATAGTACTTGAATTTATTCATATTGTGAAATGGTACGACTATATAATTTGTGGATAGGGGAGTAGTGTGGAAATGTAGACGTTCCGAGTCAGAGGCAGAGATTCCCAGAAAGGCCCATTTTTTCTTTATCCGGCTGAATTAATAAATGGATTTAGTCTTCTTTGGTCATGCGTATGCCACGGTACTGCATCCTGCATTTCAGATTAACACATATTTGAGTCTCTTTGCTGTCTGAAATCTGGAAATTTCCTGAGATGAAATGAATAAACCCTTCGAGGAGGTGTCACGCGGTGTTTCAATGGACTCGTAAAATTGCATTAAATGATTTAATCGGAGCATTATTGTTTCCGTTTTCCGCATACACGACATAAGAAGTACCACCCCAAGGCCTTGTAAATTCCAGAATGCTAGAATCATTTTAACTCCTGCGTCAAACTTATCAATTTGGTCCTGATTTCATTTCTCTGCTCGGTTTTATAGGTTGTCCTTGGCTTAATATGAATATGTGTCACATTAGACGAACGCCTTATAAACTTAAAATATTTGTTTGTGCGAAAGAGACAAAATGATCTATTTTATGTACTTGAACTTGTTTTAGCTTTTTCTGCAACGTGATGTTACCTATTTTGTTTATTATGATTGTCCGACAGGTATAGGCCTCCAAAGATGAACCGTGAGCGGCTTAAGGAAATTGTGGAAAATTATATTGAACATCTTGACTGCGATAAAGCATATACAGAGCTTGAGAGAGGTGGATGGTTGAAGCGCTACGTATGGAAGGCCTCTCAGGAAAAGATTGATGCTGCCAAGGAGCATGTAAGTTTTAGCAGTAACTAATTCAATCTTCAGTTGAATATGGTATATGGTCTATTGTTTATTCTGTATATTTTAAATATTACCTACCCTAGATATTGATATTTCTACGAATGTTCTCCCCGAGTTCCGGGTGCAAGATCGAGCCGTGCTTTCGGTACAGCCTCGAGAATCAAAAAGGAGCAAAGGTGTCTGCTTCAAGGAAGTGGTGCGTTTCAATGAATACAAAATCAAATTGTTAAATCCGATAATAATCATATCATCATATAATTTGTAGGGAAAAGGATCAGAACATAACTTCATTGGTTGGCTGTATTGCGGAACTGAATTCCAAGGAGGAGAAGGAAATTTTACACCCTGGGAAAAATGATTTTTCTGTCATGTACAGCACTAGAAAAGCTTGTGCCCAGCTCTGGTTGGGCCCGGCGGCTTTTATCAATCATGACTGTCGCCCGAATTGCAAGGTACAACGTCACAGTTTCTACTACTTGAATTTGAATGACGCCTCGACATCAATAAAGGATTCATGTATCTTACATCTGCATACAATCATTCCTAAATCTACTTTTTTAATCTACTAGTTCGTAGCGACCGGTCGGAACGCAGCATGTGTTAAAGCTCTCAGAGATATACAAGCTGGCGACGAGATCACTTGCAATTATGGAAACGATTTCTTTGGTGACAAAAATTGTAGCTGTGAATGCGCTACTTGTGAAAGGTACGCACCTCCGAGTAAACATCATAGAATAACGCAGCGTGTATTTCTTATTATTTCTTATTTTGAACTGTTTAGACGCGGCTGTGGAGCGTTTTCAGTAACAGAGCCAGTCACTGAAGAAAAAGGGTATCAGTTGCGAGATACTGATAGCCGACTAAATCGGAGAAAGAATAATGATCCGCCCGATGATGCTGAAGTAAAGACCAAAGTGCGTAAAACCGGTCATCGCGAAAGGAAGAATATGAGTCACAAGAAGGAAGCTCCCAAGTACGATCTTGTCGTATCCGATTTTAAGAAGTACAGTCCGAGGTGAGTGGTTCAGTCCCGGGAACTGACTTTTTCATTATAAGATGCGATCTCTGATCTTATTTTCCTCTTCGATTCACAGCTTATTGTACACGGTTGACCAGAGTTTGCTAAATTCTATTCCGGCAGAGTTTTATTTTATTTTTCCATATTGGTAGATTTCAACGTTGTATTGCAAACAGTATTTAAACTTGCTGAACTTGACTCATACTGTTCGACGAAATGCTCGTACTTTCCGCTCGATCCCTGCCCTGCTTCGTCGCTAACGTGCTCACTCACCTGCGAGTTGCGAGTACCCGAATAAGAGTTTATCAGGTCAATTTTAATATGATTTTCATGTGGCAGGAATAGGTTTGAATGAATTCATTTGTTGTTCATGTTCATTATATTCGAAATTCGAACCGGGATATTAGTGAAAGCAGGTCAGAGCTCAGAGCCTAATTTCTCGCATGAAGATTCTGACGTATGTCAAATGGAAGGTTCTTGTTTATTAAAGGAAAGGCTAATAACCTTAAACTAGATCATGAAACAATCACACACATAGCATTTTAAATGAGTTTTCATAAGCATACTAAGCTAGATTTTGTACTTTTGAAAAGATAGAGATACGGTTACCGGAATGGGGAATGATTTTGGAACCTGGCGAGGCGGAAATTAGAAAGTATAAAACACTACAACCTAACACTACTTAGTATTGTAAGAAATGCAGATGACTATAAGAACAAAGGTTAGAATGGATTAGGTATGGAATGTGGAATTTTTACGGCGTGATGTCAATATTTTTATTGATAACTCATTGTCAGTTCTAAAACAAAACAAAACCTATAATACTGGGCTACTTCGTCACCCTCTTGTAATTGCTTGCATCAACTTTGTTTATCTGATCCGTAACTTATTGCCTTGGCCTAAAATGAAACAGCGGTGGCGTGGCCTTGATTAATTATTCCCAATTTTTTTATAGCTCCATTGTAAGTTCATCAGGGTCCAGCTCCGACAAGAGAAGTACACGGTCAAAACCTGGCAACAGTCCCGTCAGCAGCCGTAAGCCGTTCTTGCTCTCAGACGACCTAGCTTCCAACTCCACTTCCACCAGCTCAAGTCAGAGTGACTCTGGTGTTGATTGTAACAGCAACCACTCGAACGGGTCGGACTTACTCAGTCTGACCTCAACATCATCATCCGAAACGGGCGGTATTACACTGCGGAGTCACAGGGTTCTGGGAGCGGACACGAAGCCGCCGCTCCTGAATGGAATTCATAGGCGGTCCGCTGTTCGCAGTACTCGACAATGTTCTCGGGACTCTCAGCCCGTAACCAGTACACAGAGCAGAGAAAATTCCCCTCGAAGATGTGTGGTGGAGGCGCGGAAGAGTGAGTCTCCGAGACGGGACCAGCATAAGAGAGTTCCGATCAAAATGACGTTCCGGATGAAGCGGAGCGCTGTCTTTGATGAAGTAATTGAGTCGGGACAAAACTGCTTTCTGGAGAATGGGCATGCCTCCGCGGATAGAAAGAACTCGTCGGATCGGGAGAACTCGGAAGACACATTTGCGCCGCATTATGAAATACTGCGCTTTGAAGGTAACCGAAGTCCGCTAAGTAGTCCCTTTCGAGTCGAAAGCCCAATGGAACCCGAGTCTCCACGACCATCTTCCGCAGTCCCGATGAAGAAAAAGAACAAGAAGCGTAACAAGAATAAAAAAAAGCGTAAGTCCAAGGAGAAGGTTAGTTTGAACGTCGTGGAGGATCAGGTGGTTCATGAAGATGAAGATCAGTCTGGTGAAGTGACGACCACGTCATCCGCAAATGGAAATGCTAAGCGCATCAAACTCATCTTTGGACCCGAATCCTGTACTATTGACATACCACCGCCGGTTTACTTGGAACCTTCATCTCCCGATTCTCACTAGTCGTCGTTCTTCCGCCTAGCCTCAAGCACCTCGGTTTAAATCTAATGACTTTAGTAGATATGTTTCGCTTTCTTTTCATCATCCTTTAAATGATTTTATAATGATTTCAAAGCCCTTGACAGCTCACCAGAAAGCCCTGCAAATTTTACTAACAAGAAAACCAATCATTTAAATGAAGAGTTGGTTTAATTATACAAGAACTGCATGTGAGACCAAGGAGACGTGACAAATACCCAGATTGGTTTGTATTAAATACGAATGGTAGGAATCGGAGTTGTAGATATTAAAAACTGGTCGATACATTGTACAATTAATCTATTACTAATTATGTTTGGAGGCTTCTTATAAGATTCATTTAAGAAAATAAATTTAATTCAATTCTTCCGTGGAAATTCACCCCGACGCTCCACCTGCTGTTCCTGGACATTAACTCCATGTTGAACGAATATAATCTCACTACGAGTACTCTACTGCCAAACAGGGTTATGCGTAAAATTAAATGTCCTTTACTACCTAATCACTTGTTCTAGGTAAAAATTATGGTTATAAATAACAACTCTAATTACTTGTATAAGTACCACAAATGTAGTGTGTAGTCTCTCTGAGAAAGCATGATTTGTAACCGCACGATCATTCGGCGTGTTAAATGCACGAATATTATTATGTCCCTTTTCATATTTAGAATGTACCAAAATATTTCCGTACAACGCTTCGCACCAAAGAA
>JAQFYT010002388.1:0-13073 GCA_034694925.1 Ceratophysella denticulata | reverse complement strand
ATCACACATTATAAGTTTGTAACTCAAATTGGTATTTACGTGGAAGTTTAAATAAATCATTTTCTGATTCTTAAAAACTGTTACTGTTTTGTCTTGTTCAGGTTTGAATTCAGGGTTATGCCTCCGAAGGGTTAAATCCCCGTGGCACATGGTTTCGAAACTCCCCTGCAAAATGGGGTCAACTAACTATAATAGTATACAGTAATAATAATTGTTCAATACAAAAAAAAATAATTGGTAATTGGCAATAAAATTTTTATGTTTTGAAGTGTTAGTGTTCTTTTTCAATAAAAGTGAATATTTTCAGTAAAAAAAAAACAAACAAATTATCTGCTGTTGCTGTGTTTGCTGCACCAAAATTTATAAAATCGTGTTTTTTATATTTTAGACAAAACGGGTTTTTGCCATAAAGACAGGAATCGCATCTCCGTTACAGTTAATACAACCTGACGTTTTAGCGTTTTCTTTTCGTAATAAACTGTCAATTGTTATTATGCATTCTAGAATAATTATACACTTGATTGATTCAGAATTGAAATTTTATTGAACACCAAAATTCGTGTCAGACCCTGTTACGGGTTTTCAGTACACGTCTGATTATAACCAGTTAGCAATTAATGTACAATTGCATAGTTATGGAGACATTGCTGATATAATGAGTTGTAAATGCAATTCAACACAAAAAAATAATATTTTTAACAATGGTTATTATAAGTTTAGAATCTGCGTAGTAGCGAAAAAAATCTCCGCATCATCAAGTGTATATTTAATGCGGCATTGAGAATAATGAAATTGGCACTAGGTAATCATGGATTGGCACTGACTTTGCTTATTTCAGTTAGGTTCGACTTAGCGCCAGTTCATGATTCTCAGTGCCAATTCAATATACTCAGTGCTACTTTAATTACCACCCTAAAAAATGTATTTTTAAATGATGCATGTCCAGCCATACGGTGGCGAACAAGTTTACGAGACCCAAATGTCCGATATCCTAATTCACCTTTATCGAACGGTTCTATGGATAACATCTCTAACATATCTAAATAAATTCTGACCGGATTTGTTTTGTAGTAACCAGGAGTTTGTACACAGAATTCCGAGGCGCTTTAGTAGTGACGAAACTCAAACAAGGTAGCACGACAAATAATAATTAACAAGATTTTATGTTTCTAACATGCAATAATATCTTTGTACATTTCATAAGAATTACATTCTAATATATTGAAACTCCATCAGGTATAATGTATTTATTCGTTATTGACATTTATCTAGTCTTTATTCTTCACAAGTGCGGAAATGAGTACATTTTTATTTACGGAGAGCCGGAATTATTTAGCTGCAAATTGAATAATCAATTTCTGTTTTCTCAACGGTTATACAGATGGATGCTGTGAAGTTGTGCCAAGAAAATCGGAATTCGGAATATCTTTGTCAACATCTCAAAATGAAATATGCAGCGCGCAATTTTAAAAATTATATCGGTCTTGCAAAAATCAAAAATTCCTTGTTCAAATGATTGCGTATGTACCTATTTCAAGATGTATGGAAGTCCTATTTTCCTTAATGTGCTAAGATGATTTATGAAATAAATAAAAGTTTTACTCCTCGTGATTTTTTGATTTACAGATAATTTCTTTTTGCCAATAATCTTGATTTACATGCAATAGATAATTAAACAATTTAGTAAAAAAAAAACTGAAAAAATATGGATTCATAATGTGTACTAAAATCTATAATTGGGAAATACTTACAAAAATAAAATATTGTTCGTTATGGTTTTCGATACACAAAATAAAATATATATGCATGTATAGAAATGTTTTACAACACAATTGTATACAGTAAAATTATACAATTTACAATAAAATTGAGAAATGAATTTGTTCTGTCCAGTTTAACCGTCCAACTTCGTCTTCTTTACTGACTCCACACTTGTCTCTATTTTATGGACATTTCTGTAGTGTTTTTGGAGATGTGCCACTTGCTTGGCGGCATAGCCACAGTTCAGGTATTCACATCGGTATGGTCTGAGTCCTGTAAATTCAAATAAAAAACATGGAATTAGTAAAAGTTGAAGTAATTCTTGCAAATCTCGGTCACACACACAGTAGTGTTAACCAGAGCTAGATAGCCTTCACTTCTACAGGGTGGTTGCAACGGTTTATTCGCAATAAAACATGTCAGACGAACGCTAAGATTGACTCTGTGTAGCAAAGAGTAGCCGCATGCGCAATATTCTGCGCACACGACAAAAGACCCTGCGACCGACTACAGTGTATTCTGTAATCGGTACTTCGCATTCGCAATCTAAAGCGCTAAAAACTGCATTATAAAAGGAATTGAGTAATATGTATTTACTTTACCTGTATGGGTTCGATCATGCAATTCCAGAGAGGAAAGGTCATAAAAAGCCTTCCCGCAGATCCTTTGCTGTTCTGTGGACTTACAGACCACCATTCGAGTACAGCGGTGGTTCTTGGGTCGTAGCTTGTCACCTTCGACATTGGGGTCAGGATTGGTCCTCCGGGGTTTCACCGCTGTTTTCCCACTGTTCCTCTTTGGCTTCGCAGGGGTACATCGGGGAATGAGAATTGCAGATACTGAGGAGCTAGTACCCGGCTGGAGCACGTCGAATCTCCTGGAAATGCTCTGGTTCTCATTGAAGAAAGTGACAGTGTTCTCAGGGGCTGGGTAAGGAGAGAAATTATGTCCGAGCGTTGCTTGTATGGAGCGGAATTCCAGTTCAAGTGCTGTGTTGGTAGCACTCTCGGATCTGGGGTCAAATTGGTTGACCTCGTAAAGCGGAGTTGGGTTTGACAAGGGCTGAGCTTGGAACTGAAATTGGGGTTGCACGTCTCCGAAAAAAGAGTTGGTTGGGTAAATCATTCCGGCGGCCATGGTATAGTTTGGAATCTGGTATGAGTTTCCTGTATTTGATACCATAACTCCGCCACTGGTCGAGTTGAAAGGAACATAGGGCTGGGAATGGTAAGTGTGATGTGTGGTCACAGGTGACGGCAGATGGTCCGAGTGCGAATTGGGATCTGGGGAAGAGCCCCCGGAAGAAATACCACTCGAACTTGCGGCGGACATAGGGAAAATGTCGGTGAGGTCATCCGTTAAACTGGGAAGTGGGTCACTGGTCAAACGCTGAGACCGAGCGACATAGGACTCGTCGTATATATTGAGTTGTTCACCTTGTTCATGCTCGAGCATATCTTCCAAATAGCGTGAGATTTGCAACTGTGTATCGGGGCTAAAGGTTGCCGATAGACCACCCTCATCGAGTGAATTCGACCCCTCGGAGGTGTTGTAAGGGTAGAAGCCATATTTCATGACGTCGTCTCCAAAGCTCATCGTTTCTGAGAAGAAATCCATTTTCTGCAATAAGACAAAGAAATGAAGAAACATTAACATTTTGACACGGCTAAACTGATTAAGCATTTCTTACAAATAAACTTTCTATGTACGAATGTAATTAATATGAAGCTGAAGTTCATGCATCAGAGGATTGCAATAATACATACACGTTTCGTTAGAGAATAATGGTGTACTCTTCGTCTGCATGGAATTGCAGGTTACTAGCCCTACATTTGTCAGGACCTGGACTGATATAACATGTGATCTACATATATGTGGTGAGCATAGTCAAAAAAATTCCACAAGATGGCGACCAAAACTTGTGCTTCCCGTAATGGGCCATAAGGTTGCGACATTACGGTTATATATGAAAGTACTATTAGTAGTAGTTGACCCCCACTCATATCAACTTGATCCTAGTGTATTTAGCGGTCAAAATATTTTTTGAATTTTGGGTCGCCATCTTTGAAAATTATTTTGACTATGCTAGCAAACTTTTTTTGGATTTTTTGTATGTGCGCTATAATATAGTACTGACCGTTGTATGGTATAATGGCTTCTTGGGACTCGGCCGTTTTTTAAACGCGATTTTCGCCCACGGTGGAATTAAAAAATTTTTTTGACCGGGAATCCGAAGTAGGATCATGTTCATATGAGTGGGGCTCAATTACTACTATATAGTACTATCATATACAACACTAATATTGCCACTTCTTAGTGCACTACTAAAAAAAAATTTTTTGGGTCGCCATCTTGTGGATTTTTTTTACAAAATCACTTCATAATCAACTTTTATGATGATGAATTCTTGTTTGGCGATGCATAGAGTGAGTTGATGCAAAAAAAAACAACAAAAAATTTTTTCACCCCAGTGGCCCAAAATCGCTGAAATCAGGCCTTATCCGGTAAGGTCTTTTAGTGGTCATACCTAAATATCTGTTTTAAAAAACTGTTAACTGTTGACCGTTTGAAGTATTGTCAATCCTGAGTTCTCATTACGACATTATTCCTGGGACAACCCACGTATAGATTATCCCAAATGCTAATTAATTATGTATGAGCACATGAGCATCGTATGCAACTTTTATTAACACAATAGCCTACATCTGAATAAAATAGATCCAGTTATCATGTGAAAAGTTTAAAAAATGAAATATCAAAGAAATACTTACATAGGTATTAAAAATCCGAAGTTGGAAGTTTGACACTGAACACTGAACCACGAGTGGTTGTTTACTTTGATTAGATTTGAATCGCGAATTGTTATCAGTTATTGTAGCACCTTGGGTTTAAACCCTTAGGAGTTGGCTTTGAGCAAAAACTGTTTGCGGACTTATTGGATCAATTTCTTGGATCGTAAACTTAGAATTGTTTGATTGAGCAAGAGCTCGGAAAAGACACTTTTGTAGTTTTCCAAAACTTTTGAAAATTTTTTGAATTCTTTGACACCTCAAGACTTCAACGAACCAGTGAGCACTAACAAGGTTTTAATTGCTGTCGGAGTATTTTATGTCCTGTCAAATTTCTTGCCTTGCAGAGGTTGGTGGTCATCCCATAAAGCCTTATGTGTAGAAATTCTCCCACCCCCGAATCTCTATAACGACCCCGACCCTACGCAAAGCATTTGCATAGCCTTAAAACAATGCACCGAAGTCCTTTGTCTCAGGTCCACCATCTCCCAGCAGCACGGCTCCCATGTTAGAAGCACCTTGTGTGGATGTGTATGGCTGAGGTGCATTGTGTTCGGAGAAAAGGCGAGCTCGGGATTGGCTCTCTCATAGCCCAAGCCCACCCGTTTCATGTAGTCGGCATGGGGCAATTAAGGTTCCAACCAAACGCTGCTGGCATTCCATTGTGGTATTCAGGTATTTATACCTTGTTGACTCAACAGGAATTTACCAAACCCCCGAACTGGCACCAAATGCTCGGTTGCTACTCTTTTTTTTCTGCTTCGGACGGCGGCAGTTGACTCTCTGAATACATGGAAAATGTATTGTTTTCATAAGGTTAATTCACAGTTGAGTCATGAATGCTATTTCTCGTGCCTCTAAACTTGTCCCTTTGCACTTGGCAGAAAATCGTAATGTGTATGAATCTTGATGGGATATACCTATATGATTTAATTGTTATATACGCCAGCTAACACTTATTGTGACTTGTGACACATTAAACTAGTAGCTAAGTAAATACATTAATTTGATTTTGCAGTCTTCGTGGCATAAGCCGATAAACCTAGCCTCTGTATATAGAATTTCCAGTTTATATTAGGGAAACATTTCTAAAAAGAAAGCAACAAAAAAAGGATGCGCAATTGCTCAAATTGATGAAATAACAGAATATGCTGCGTTTATCGAATACATTTACACAAGTAAATCAAAATCAGAGCTGAAATTTCTAAATAATGAGCGTTCAACCGTCGAACTGGACTAATGGATAAAATTTGTTCGACGAAAGATTTACCGGCAATGAAATTACTCCAATAAACTTTTTTTCAATTTTAAAACTTCTGTTTTTATCGCAATGTCTTGACTCGGGTTAGATTTGCAACACACAGGTAGTATATGCAACATTACCAATTACTACACAAAGTTACTACTCATATAATTTCAAAAGCAAATGGCCTTTTTTGCGCCGAGCCAAGAAGATATGACAGTATCCCGTTTATAACGATCAATTCAATAATATCTTTATCCGTTTAAATTAAACATATATCTATTTATACTCCGGGAGGTGGTATAACACGAGTCAAATGTATTCTGGAACCGATTTTGTGAAACATTACTGGCACATTTTAGAAGCTAATTATTGGTTCATCTTTTTTATTAAAAATCTGAAAGTCGTAATGTACATTGATTCAATGTTTCATTCGGCCGTATAAAATGATAAACAAAATCAGATTCAGTTGTTCAATATACTTTTTACGAGCATATACAAAACTCATAATACGTTAAAGAAATACTAATTATCTTTCTCAATAAAATGTACAGCTCCTTTTTGTCATTTCGTCCAGCGTCGTTGGCTCGTTAAGGTTACAATGTAACCAGTGAAGGGAGTCATAAACCGATTAACTAATCCCGAAAGGTTTATTGTCTGGATACAGTGAAGCACAGGTACATGTCTTCAGGTGTAAATGATATCCAACCTCAAATTCCTTTTTCCCAACATGGACTTTTTGACATTTTACTCTTTGAGTCCAACAGTATTAGAATATCAACCCACAAATTAGGGTGTATTGTGACCGGCATGACAGTTACAATAAATACATTATGCTTGTTGTTAAAGTGACGATGCTGAAAAGAAGGGGTATCTATTTCAGAGATTTACTAATCCAAGCAGCTTATGTTCGGAATGGTTCTCGCATAAATACCGGCCATAATGCAGTACCCACTAAATATGGGAAACCTGAGAAAATCGGATAGAAAGTATTCCAGTTTAAAATCTTTCTATTAATTTTTTATCTAATCCAAACTGGCGCCAATAAGTCCCTGGACGTACACCGGTTAAATTTCCGAACCTATTTAACGGTCAGATTGACCAGCGTTCTCGGTGGAATAATGTCCGGTCTGTGTGATGAACTGAATCAAACCTTAAGATACGGAGCTAAGGTATATTTTTTTCATCCATGAGATGAAACCCTTTTGTGTTAGAGAAATCGATGTTAAGGCAGCGATAGCATTGAGCTTTCAACTGTGACATAACACAACGGATTTGAACAAATAAGGACATTTTGGAAAGCTCACGATGATATGGCAAAAAAAATGTAGGTTTTTTTTCTATACCGCTCCAAAGCGGACTTCCAGTACGAGAGAACAACGGGAATCGCTGTAGCTCCGCACTGAAACTGTTTTTTTAAAGAATTCCCGCTCAAGTTTACGGCAAAAGCGATTGTGAAACAATCACACCCCGGAAGGTGGAATGGTGTTCTCGTTGAATCTTTTCCAGTAAACCCTATTTTTTTGCCTAGAAAGGGAACAGAAGAACGAACTCGAATTTTGCCTCCATGGACATGGACCTTAACAGTAGACTCTAAAAAAATTCACTCCCATGACCTTCCATGCAATAGCTCCCGTCGCACGTCGGACCTCCTCCTGACTGAACCACACCACGTAGAGTGACCAATGATACCATTTCGGAAAGCCTAAATACTGAGGATCAACATGCACCCATTCGAATTTTTTAAAAACTACTGAGTGTATTAAAAAGTTAGATGTAGACAAAAACGTCTACCTTGTAGGTCGGACGGCAGCCAACTAGGATTATGAGCTCTTCTCAACTCCTTATGGCCTGCCGTAATGTATAATAAGAAGAAGGTTGTTGGAGAAAAGTTTTATCCACCTGCCGGATGAGGGAGTTACTAAATGGCAAATCCTGGCGGCACTCATACGAGCGACTAATGAGATCTCTGTTATTTTGGAGTACAAAAAAGTTTGATGAAAGTCAAATTGTTCGTCTTAGTCCCGCGCAGCTAATAAGACATTTACGGCCCTAATATCTTTACCCCCCTCCCCCCCACGTGGCCAAAAACTGAAATGGCCAAAAATAAGTAACTCGTGTGATACATCAAAAGCTTTGGATTCGCTTGGGGAATCGAACGCGGTATTGCTCATCGAGGTGTTTTGACCCATAAGTGACCGAAAAACCTCAAAATGACCCCTGACCCATAAGTGACCGAAAAACTCCAAAATGACCCCCTGATCTATTAGTACAGAAAAACCACAAAAATGACAGAAAAACATTTAAACAAAATCGAAGAAACGTAATGATTTCAACTTCAAAAGATGGAGAAAAGAACCGGTAGAAGTCACGCGAAGGGAGATGTTGGAAACTTACGGGTAAAGTCACGGTACTGGAGATTTAGGAAAGGGACGAGTGATCTCAAGGGACAAGAGATTGAGGAAAGTGTCGTGCGACCTTAAGGGCAAGCGGGTCGAGGTAAGAGACGTTTGAAGTGAAAGGACAGGAGATTGAGGAACGAGTCGCGTAACCTCAAGGGACAGGAGGTTGAGGAAGGAGTCGGTTAACCTTAAAGGCAAGGGGGTCCAGGAAATAGACGGGTGCAGTTAAGGGACAGGAGATTGAGGAAGGAGTCGATTGAAGTCAAGGGACAGGAGATTGAGGAAGGAGTCGATTGAAGTCAAGAGACAGGAGATTGAGGAAGGAGACGGGTGGAGGCGAGGGACAGGCGATTGAGGAAAGATACGGTGAAGTGAAGTCAAGGGACAGGAGTGAAGAAAGAGAAGGGTGAAGTCAGGGGACAGGAGATTGAGGAAAGATACGGTGAAGTGAAGTCAAGGGACAGGAGATTGAGGAAGGAGACGGGTGGAGGCGAGGGACAGAACTTTTAGGAAAGAAACGGGTGAGGCCAAGGGACAGGAGATGAAAAGAGAAGGTGAAGTCAAGGGACGGGATATTGAGGAAGGAGACGGGTGAAGTCAAGGGATATGAGATTGAGAACCTGGACGGTTAAATTCACAGGGTATGTAATTGAAGGATGATACGGGCAAATTCCAAAGGAAATATGGTTTAACAAAAGAGATAGGACAAACGCAACGAAAGCGGCATATGAATTCACAGGAAATAGGATTAAGGAAAGGGACGAGTGAAGTCACGCAAATGAGAGATAGTGGTCATTCCGTCCGTAGGACGGGCTTCCAGCTAGTTTCGAATAAACCTAGAGTAGGCGTTTTTATGCGCAGTTATGACAGGTTGAGTATCGAATCAGTGTGATATAAACTTCGTCTCACCCTAGGTTCGAAACAGTCTGGCTCCTCAGCACGTGGCTAGGTGTGAATAGAGTTCCTTTCTCTATCGGTACGACGAGCGCTCACTCTACCGAGCTAGTAGGCACTACAGTGGCGTCACTGCACTGTAGGGAGCCCAGAGTCTGTAATAACACACTACTTATGGACCTGCTAGCCTTGCATAGTGAGTGTGAGGCCCGATACACGAAATGTACATATATTCAGGGTATATATAATATGAAGGGTAGGGAAATTGAGATAGAAATGTGTGTGGGGGTGTAATATGGTATAGCAAACGCGTTATCATGGTGGCTTCATACACACGAAGAGATGGGCAACATCCGGTTTTCTTAGCGTAGCGGACAAACTATTCAAAAAATGTGGGTACAACCTGCGAGGGAGTTGTTCCCTTTAAAATTCTGCACAACTTTGCAAGAGTAGTAAAAATCAAAATTTTGCGTTGTTTGTTCGAAATTTCGAAAAAATCTGATTTCTTCCATGCCATTGTGTACTCCAAGCCATCATGAAACGTCACAAAATCCATATAGCCACTCGCTCTTATGGCCAATTTCCTCCCGCTGCATTTATTAGAGTTTATCGTGTAAAGGGACCGTCCCTGTTGGGTGAGCTCCAGGAGCTTTGTATTTACACTCTCTACAAAGTACCCATAGGCGTAAAGCAGTTTGTGTACGCGCAGAAACAGTTAAGACGTAAAAACCACGAATTTTGAATTTTGAACCTTTTTTCCCCGAATCTTAGATCTGGTATTCACCATAGTGAAAACTAATTTTCACTTTCCGGTTCACAGCAAATCTTATCACACCGGTAGGTAGCAAGAATATGAGTACAAAAAAGGGAATCGTGGATGAAATGATGTAAAAACCAAACAATAATAAAACGTCGCTTCCTACATGATTCGAATGACCTGAACCTGGGCCTACCACGTTGTTACCAAAATATTCTGGCTATCGCGCGCGTCGCGCTGAAATAAATAATCAATGTATACCGTAAATTGGATTTGAGGGGACTTCATTTATTGCAACAAACAACTAGCAATAGTAACAATAAAGCAGTCATCTACCAGTACCGAGTAAATCTTCCGGACTGTAAGAATATTGAACTTCTGAATTCGATTGTGCACTCCTGCTACTGGTCAAAACTTGTGAATAAGATTAAGTCCATTGCTATGCATTTGCGTGATTTTTGAGTGTATTCGATTTCTATGAAAACATTTTTTTATTGACGCAATCCGGAGATCGTTCAATTCAAATGACCGTTCACAAATTCGTCTGCCACCAACCCGACCGCCTACCTAAGTTAGCAGAGAAAGAATTGATACAAGCATTAATAAACACTTGTTTTCAGGAACAGGCCATGATTAACCACATTCTTGTTCAAAATTACAAAATTAGATAACTAATATGATTTATTGCTGTCAGAATTACACTTTTTATGTTGAGTGCATACCTACTGTGGAAACGGATATGGTAGAATCTCTTAACAGCGGCAGACGGCTTACACGCAGGGTCGTGTAGGCATGGAGAGGAAAATAAATGGACTGCTGAGCAGAAGGTACGAGAGAGCAGATCACTCAGTTTCCTCTCCATATCTACACGACCCTGCGTGTAAGCCTTCTGCTGCTGATAAGAGCTTCTACAATATCTGTTTCTACAGTAGGTTCTTTTTAAAAAAGTTTAAACATTAAAAATAATTAAATACATTTTGAAATGTTTTTTGAATTTTTGGATGCTGAAAGATAATAGATAGAATATGAGAATATGAAAATAGAAATGAAAGAAATTATATTAAATTCCACCTGAAAACCATAAATTTGCGCTGAGAAATCATGAACTGGCGCTACGTTGTCTCAATGACTTTAGCATTGTCAACTCAGCGCCATTTAATGATTTCTAAGTGCCGCAATAAACAGCAACCATTAAGTGTAAGTCCGTGTTTCGTTTCCGTCTTTAATTATCCAATCCTCCTTTCTTCCCTTTGCCCTTGTCCGAGTCGGGAACGCAGGAATTCTTTCTTCCCAAGTGCTTATTGAGATGTTCTTGTTGTTTACCGCGGTAGGGACAATTGGGACACGGAAAGTTTCGGATATCTGTAAAGTCACATGAGAAGTATTTGGGAGTCGCAAGATTAATGGTTTGAAAGTAGTACTTATGGAATGATAGGTTATGATGTGTATTGGATGTATTGATACGTACCTAAATGAACCTGATGATGAGTATGAAGAGAGTCTCGGTCTCTCGTTCCCAGGCCACAAAGATCGTCAGGATTCTTGTTCATGTTCTTCTTATTATCCCTGGTCAGAAAGTAACAGAAGTAGCGGATCAACTTTGACGGCGGAGGCGGGGGTTCGTTATGCTCAGCTTCGTGGAATT
Organism: Ceratophysella denticulata; assembly: GCA_034694925.1. Classification (NCBI taxonomy): domain Eukaryota; kingdom Metazoa; phylum Arthropoda; class Collembola; order Poduromorpha; family Hypogastruridae; genus Ceratophysella; species Ceratophysella denticulata. The sequence continues at coordinate 1,582 of JAQFYT010002388.1, read as the reverse complement.
GAAGTGAAAATGGATCGTTGAAAGCCTTTCCGCAGAACTTGTATGATCTACGATTTTTTATAATTCTTTTGCAATAATGGGTGTTTGGATTCAAGGGTGGCGGGTGGATATATTTTGGTTTTGGAACAACTTTTTTCGGGACTTGATACTTAAAGGCTTCTGGGTATTTTCGTTTCGTAGTAGTTTTGGAAAGCTTCTTTGATTTCTCGGCTTTTTGAGTTGGGAAGGACGTCGAGGTAAAAGGGTCTTTGTTAGGCTCAGGTACTGTAAGGACATTAATCTGGAACATGTTAGTTTCAACCGACTGGTTTTGATTTTCACCGTCGTATAACCCGGCCGAAGTGCTTGGCTGGTCAGGGTTTGGCACCGGAAGGTTATTGGCCTGGATCAAGCTGTTGTGGTCAAACTCTTGGTCCGAAAAGATTTCATGCGGCATCGTAAGGCTTGGGTCTTCGATCAAGTCAAAATTTGAAGAAAACAAAGGAGTCGATCCTTCATTTATATACTCTTCGATCAATTGGGATAAATGTTGAACACTTTCTGCCTCTAATCTTGATTTTTTCGTGGCTTTGTCTTCAAAATCAGATTGAAATGGATCTCCTGTTTCCATTGTCCAGGCCTCAAGAGTACTTTCCATGTTCTTGTAATAGAACTGAAAAGAGGCAAAAAAATTAGGGTTATGAGCACTGAAAATTAGCTATTTTGAGCGACAACCGGTTGCAGTTGAGCATGCATTAGTGACAGTGGCTCCTCGCCTCAGCTCGCTCGCCAGAGGATACATACGAAAACCAAGTGCAAGGATATGTAGCATGAAATTTGGCTCTAGCTAAGCCAATGAGTTTGCAGCGTCACGAAGCCAGTGGGAGACCAGCGTCATGCAGCCAATAGATGAGCCGGTTTCCGTGTCGAGGACACACGAGTCGTAGTGGGAGCATGAGCAGAGTGGGAACAGGGAGGGAAGCGCCGACTCACATCCCAAAGAACCTTTCACTCTTTTTGTTGTCAGTAGCCGCCGGATAGGGCCAAATAAGGAGTTTCGGACTAGGAACCTTTTCTCTTTTTTGGTGCTCCGTGCTACAGAGTCCTTGCCGGTGTGTTCGGCTGTATGACCGACACGGCCGTGGCGAGAATTGGTACTGAATGGCGGTTGAGATACATAGGTACAAGAAAGTTTGAGACTAGGCAGCGGTTGGAATCTGAGGTAAATGTAAACCAGTGCGTAGTTTTTACCGGATACCTATGAATGAACCGCACAGCCCAAAGTAACCAATTATATCTAAGTGCTAGCATAAAAACCCGATCTACGATTCGGGGAAAAGGGATATAGTTTAACACTGCTTCGATACACCTCATCCTCATCCTTTCATTACTGACCCAGAAAACATTCAACCCATCGTTACCTCGCATAAAAACAGTCGCATGGAAATATTCAATACGTCATTATCTTTACTATATTTTCGTAGAATGTCGGATGTGCGTGTGAATGTGCCTGTGAGCCGTGTGGCACGGTTAAACGTGCCTATCAAGAATCCGGGGATTGTACGACTCAAAAAGGTTCCCAGTCTCAGACTCAGAGTTCAGT
>JAQFYT010002387.1:0-13078 GCA_034694925.1 Ceratophysella denticulata | reverse complement strand
CTGACTAAAATCAAATTTACTGCCATGCAGACTTATTGCACAAGTCTTCTTTTTCATGGCAGATTCTATTTTCTCATAGCACGTTTATATATTTCCCATTATCAATAACCAACTGAAACTTAATTCTTCATTGCATGGAAAATTATGAACAATGCTGTTTTGAAATCCATTTCGAGTATGCTCCAGCCAGATTTAAAAGTTCAGCCTTGGAGGTGTAAATTACAATACAAACGCATGGAAGGTTTACATTATACTTGTACTAATTATAATTGAAATTATCACCTGTCCATTAGCGTCAGAGATGCGCTAAACGCTTGCATTTTACATTTATGAAATATTTAAATAAATGCATCTTAACGATGGTTATTTGCTATTTCTGTTTTAATGTATCATTTCACGTTACCGGATCTGGAACATGCATTACATACATACAAATTCTAACAAGTCTATGTAAAAATTGAACTACTTATTGGTTCTTGTCAGTCACAGATTGACATGAACACGGAATAACATATATTTGGCCATTTATCCAGTTTGCTGTAGCTATTACAAATTGTAATTTCAGGATTGTATACTCTCTGATGGAATTAACACAAACTTTTCTCATTTCTAACTTGTTTCATAAGCTCATTAATTTCTTGAAGTAAATTATTAGCGCTGGAAGAACGCGGAGCTTTAGGTGGACATGCTTCTAATGCTCGTTGATCATCGGCGAGGGACCGTTTCCTGCTCACGAGAACACTGCAGTTATGACAAAATGTATCTTCGAGTATTGAGCCAGTATTTTTGAATTCCGTCAAATCCACGGAGACAGGGTCAAAGGCTGTTGGTATCAGGGTTTCCAAACATGCAATTTTGTATTGTTGACAGGTCTGAAAAGTTAAACATAGCATAGATAAGAATAATTATTATTTGTCGGCACTTGAATTTGGATTCACGGACAAGGCCATTACCTATCATTACGATATGAGATTCCGCTAAAATTCAAAACATGGCAATAGCCTTAACTAGATAATTCGAAATACAAACTTACAAGCAGCAGCTTCTTCCAAGGAACATTCTGAATACCCTTCCAAGGTTTTGACAATACCTCGTTAATGCTGAAATCGTGAAATCATGCACAGATATTGATTTTAAATCATCTAAGTGTAATTGTTAAATTATAAAAATTAGATGTACTTACCCGGTCATAAACGCAATTGACGGCGTACCCGGAACATACATATTTCGACCATATTCACTCAGTAGATCCCGATACTCCGCCTCAGCTAATGCCACCGACTCATGGAAATGATACAAAAGCGTTATCGGTGGCTCAATCCATAAAATATATTGCAGTTTATCCGGAAACTCCCAAACGGGCCGTGGAAGTTCAATATCACATTTCTCAGCCCAAGCAGAAGTTGCCATTCCTGGCCATTGTGACAATTTATCAACATTTTCCGGTGTAGAAATGATTTTCTTGAGGTTAAACACGAGATTGTTATGTTCTTGAAACAGCATCGCAGCACAATTGACACGCTTCATGGAAAGTTGGAAATATGTCTCGAACAACGTTGAAACAGCGTGATTGAGCGGTGGAAAGCTGACCAGCGGGTTCAGTGGCGGTCCACGTGGAACACTCATTGACAACCATTGCAATCCTCGAACAATTGCTGGTACATCATCAACAATCAAAGACTCCTCAGCGTGAAGAATACAGAGGTCATGGAGAAGACCATTCTGTTTCACGGATCGTCTAATTTGAGCTTCACTCATTTTTGATGTATTGAAAAGAAGGATGGTAGTAGGTTGTTTGAGAAGTGTCGGAATTATTTTCAGGTTTGTTTGTTCAGTGCGGCAAAAAACAATGATTGCTGCAGTTTCAGAACTAATTTCTGGAACAGGGTCGGAACACTTTTGAAAAGTGATGACATAGTCCCCGTATCGAAGTCGGATAGTATGGGCTAGTAAATCACTTTGTAAATACATACAGTCTTGTGAGAGGCTGGTCCAAAGCCAATTAGCGAGACGGTCGAATGGTCCAAATTCACTCCAGAGTACAACGTTAAATACGACTGGTGGAAGGAATTCGGAATGAAGAGCACTTCCACGGAATCCTTCTTCTTTCTCAAGCATGATGGTCAAGTCAGCGGTCAAATAATTCAGTACACAAGGTGCGAGTTGGTCCAGCTTCTGTTCGAAGGATTTTCGTAGTTTCACGGAACCTGCGAAAAAGGCAATAATTGTCAATTGTACTAATTCGAACTGTGCAACCCATTAAGCATATGCTTTGACTCACGCTCAATAAACTCCATCGGTGAAGGTTCCAATGAAAATTTCTTGGTATTCACCATAACCATGGGTGATTTTAATCCGAACCAGGTACCCAAGATTGTGGCAGGGGACAACGGAAAACTGACAATCGGTGGAAAATTCTCAAGATTCTGAAGCTGTTTCTCACGACGAGCCTCTCGTTCTGCTTTCTGTTCTGCAGCCTGTATTCTCCACTGTTGAAACCAGCTTCGTAATTTCAGACGTCGCAACACTACCCGCATACTTGCCACACGCTGCTCACTGAAATGAAAACAATGTTACACAGATTTAACCTTAACCAGGGCATGCACACACACAGGAAATGTAAATATTATGCATTTCAGCATTTCAAGCTTACAATTCTTTGATAGCTTCATTATGAGCCTCTTCCGCAATTTCTGTAGAAACTTCCTTTACAACATCATAGAAAAGTTGACTTCCAATTTCAATAGCGAGTAATTCGTAGAGCTGGAAACGCTCAATTTCACTTTTACTTATTTCAGCAATCATTTCTTGAATTACTTGATTTTCAATCTGTACATTTTCAATAAATAAATAATTTTTAGCGTTAAAGCGCAAGTAATCAGTGGAAACGTATTATCATTATGATTACGATAAGCTTACCCTTTTCAAGGCCTCAGCAGCAATGACTTGTTGGAGTGCACGTAGCTTTTCTTTCTGAATTTCTGCTTCTTTTTCAATGATAGCAGCTTTGAGTGCTTCTGTAGTCAGTTGACGTAGTTCCTGAGCCACAACCTCATTTATAATTTTTGTCTCAGTCTCACGTACAACATCCGCCGCCACTTTTGGTTTATCAGGGCCCTGTTTACGGCATAAATACCATATTTTGAGATTTTGGCAAATGTTAAAAAAGAAGGCTGTGGTGCAGTAAATATAACTTACAACTTACAATTATTATCACCGGCTTAGGCAATGGTACTCCGAATGTCGGAACAGAAAATATACTTCCGATTGACCCTGGAGTGGTTTGACCAAATCCCTTGTCAGTTTGCCCAAATATTGAGGTTGAGCTGGTTTTGAACTGTGGACTGGAAAATATACTTGAGGTTGAACTGGAGCCAGTCTTGGGAAGTCCAAATACTGATACTGATTCCGGTGCAGCTACAGCAGGTGTTTCCATTGGTGCTTGCTCTTGTTTCATTCCGAATGCAGGTACACGGAAGCTAAATCCGCCTGGAGACGTTTTCAACGCTGAGATTTTCGCATCTGGAACATCAGACTCCTTCTTTATTCCAAATACAGAAGATGGTGGGAATACTGACTCGGCGGCAGAAAATCCTGACCCTAATGACCCATATGCTGACGTTTTTGAGGAATCACTCGCTGTCGACGTCGATGGCCCAAAACCCCCCGAACTTGAACTCACTTTCAAAGTTGATGGTCCAAATACACTCATATTTAAAGCCGGTGGTTTTTGTTCTTTTGATTCCAGCTGACCTTCAGTCTCATCATCTGGATCATTCACTTTTGACTTTGACCCAAAAATTCCAGCTGAACTCTTGGAAATGGATGTTGTAATCGCCTTGAATTCATCGCCATATAGCTTGCAGCCGGTGTCACTGGCAGGATTAGGATTAGGCTGTAAACGTTCTTTGATAGACTTCTTGGTATTTAATGGTACTGGTCGAGTTGGGTTCCGCTTCCCACCGCTCCCACCAAATATACTGGCAACGGAATTTGAGAATAGTCGGGCTGCCCCCGTTTTAGCCTTAACAGCCTTATCAGAAGATTCCAAACGGTGCGGTTGTTGAACCAGTGGTTGAGTATGAGGACGAATACGAACAATTGAAGGAACTGATGTAATGACTGATGACAGTGAGACAGGGACTGGTGATTTGGTTTCTCCACGGTTTCGTGAGGTTGCTAATCCTTGCTGGGGTATACTTGTTGTTGAAATTGGATTTGGCGTAGTGGATTTCGGTGGACGAGCCAGTTTCTTCGTCGTCATAACTTCGGCCAAAAGGTCTTTCTTCAGATAACCATTTTCATCGAAGCTCGAGTAGGGATTATAATTTGGAAATGGGTCCAAAGGTGCACCGTTTATGGCTTCACTAACCTGTATCAGGAAAACGTCAAAATCCGTCAAAATGACATCTAAGCAGTCCGATACACGCAATTGCATGTGAGCCGGCCAATATTTACTTCGACTTACCGAAACTTTCAGCTTAGAGTCAATCAACTGATACTCTCGGTTTATAATCGGAGCATCAGGATAAATCAGGTCTCGTTTATTCAGGAGAATAGTTCCGCCACGCGTGTCACACAAAATCCCATGTAAATCACAGAATTCGAGAAAACTGGAATGGCTTTGGTCGTCGTATCCCAAGAACCGTTTAGCTGTAGCCATGGACATCTGAGCAAGACACGACAATTATGTTAAGTCTTGATTTTGATAATCGTATATCGTATGGATAGATTACACCATAATTTACAACTTACCGGCACTCCTACGTTCTTTGGAGTGGTGTGAGCCTTTACTAAACTTCGAATTGCACTGGTACGAATTTGAAAGAAATATCGATGTATTATACATGCAGTCAAGTACGGTACTTGATTCAGTAGTCGGAAAAATGACACGAAATTATTTGAATACACTGCCAATTGGATCTTGAGAGCAATTTTGACTTCGGGAGCTTCCAAAATCCGCCCTGGCCTCTGTTGAATTTCCCTGTAAAAACCAACTTTCAATAAAATACGAAAAATTATTGCTACGAATCGTTTTAATTTACTTACCAAAGTATATCTCCTTCATTCAAATTCATGAGTAATTCATAAGCCCGGAACTCGGGTTCATTCGGACACTCAATTCCTTTGAGTGTCAAATCCGTGTACATATGCTCCAAACTCTGGAGACATTTCATGAGGTTCTCATCATTCAATTTTGGGTCGAAGGCATGTCGGTCCAATTCACAGAGCCGTGATGAACAATAAATATGAAACCGTGTACATTTCTCCATGAGTGCCACAGCTTCCAAATCACAGAGTTGTTGCTGTGTCATGTCTTTTCGTATTGCACGGGTTCGATCCCATACAAAGCAGTACCAGTCATTGAGGTTCAGGTTTTGGTTCTCAGTATTTTCACATTTACTGATAATATGGTGTAGGAGGTAGTTGAAGGTCAGGTGGAGGGTTGAGACGGGGCGGAGGTCATGTGGAAGCGGCTCTTCTTGATCCGCTGAGCTCCTCGAGTACTCTTTCACGGCTGTCTGATGATCCACTTCGTAATCCTGGAAGTGGCAATAGAAACGAAAACGAGTTAATTAATACATAATACTTCCTGCAACTGACAATCAAAACTAGAAATAATATAATAGATGTATATTTTACCATGTGTTTGAATTTGCGGTAAAATAGCTTTGTACCACAAATTCAAACAAATCGCAAAATTAAAGTACAAAGCAGCCGTCTCAATCTCTATTAATACGCTGGGTTTGTTTGAATGACTATGACTACTGGTTGCCGAAAGTAGCCTGTAAGTACTTGACGTTTTATATTCCCTAACTTCCAAATGTCTCGCCATATGCAGTATGTAATGTATGAGCCAGTTCCTTCAGATAGACGGAATAATGTTTATCGTATTTCCGTTATTAGTCTGATTGGAGTGGCGTCTGCTTAATTGACATGGAATTTGAAGAAGAAGGTTTTCCTCAGGTGTACCGCGGAATTGCAGAAAGCGATCAATTTAAAGCAGAAAAAAGCGAGAGATTATTTGCGACGAGTAGATTTCACTAAATCCTAATTCGACATATCCCAGCGACCAAGAACTACAGTTGGTCTGGTCGTGTGTTCTATGTACTTACTTAGTACTATGTTAATGTTACTAAAAAATCTGGGCATAACGTCTGAAGATTCCAGACTGTTGGCAACGGAGGATATGAGTGATGGATCCATTGCGAGTTACTCAATTAAGCTTATCTGCATAAATGCAATATTTCTACCTGGATCAGTGATTGTATTGTACCCCGACTGTTAAAGGTACGGGTAGGAGTCCCTCCGTGTAAAACTCCGCAAAAACGCGCATATGGCCTCTTTTCTGCTTTCAGACCATAGAACATAGAAATATCATAAACCTAATTAACGTTAAAGTTCCGATTCCTCCCCGTTTATAATTGTAGACCGCACACCGAAAGCCAAGTCAAAGAATCCCTCATTTTCATTTTAACATTTTTTCACAATTAAAATTCACACGATTCTGAATTGTATTTACTTACATCCCCAGGAAGACACTCAAATGACGCAAGTCGATGCTGGACCACTCTCATGTAGCGCTCTTTCTCGGGACACATGTCAGGGCAAGATCCGCTGAGACGGACCGCAAACTCGACCCGAACTTTAACCTTCGGGTTACCTGTAGCACAGACAATCAATAATATAATATGTAATATAAATGTATAACTCATTCATCATTATTTCATATTCATATTTGGTTGTATGAACTTCTGTCCATTGGGCTAATACCGGCTGGCCGCTAGGATATATAATGGTAGATAACGTGTATTCAAGAGAAATATGTATTTCTCTTATATATTTATCCTGATGCATTTTGGGGTAGTTATACCTGTGTTTAGCCGTTAGCTGGTGTCTGACACGAGCAGTTAGCCGTTTTTTTAGCCATAGCCATTCACCAGCCGGCTAAAAAAATTCTTAGCCTGTTTCAAATCTTGATGAACCTAAAAGGAGCTCAGTTCCAACTCCCGCCGCCAGGTTTACGTAGTTTTAATTATTTAATTGCGGGCGAACGAGAATTTTCTAAATTACGGGAATCATCCATATTGTAGAGATCGCTTATTAGATCATATTACTATTTCAGGTCATTTGGTTGAGTCGTCTTCGAATGAATGGTACCGTAGTGAAGTGGCCATGCTGATAGCATTGTCGTAATTGCTCTGTGACAGTAATTTAATTTATTGTACTTAATTCAAGCACTTAGTTTTAGTTAACACCCATCATCCACTTTATGAAGAATGAATTTAGCCTAATTTAGCAAGTATATCTGTTTAGATTCGTTGATTAGGAACGAAGTTAGCAGTACCGAGCTGGACCCTTATTTTCATGGGTTAAATCTCATGTCACCTGTTTAGATAAGCCTTAAGTTAACTTATAAATTATGTTAAATTACGTACGTATTCGAAGTATTTTATCTCTGGCTTCGAGAATTCGGTAACGGTCTTCAGTATTAAGAGCTCGTTTGGTCACAAGGTCCTCCAACTCCTTCTCCGACTCGGGAATGACCTGGGGGTCACTAACATCCAGGCTGCTGACCTCTCCATCCTCCATATCTTCGTCCATGGTCAGAGCCAATATCTGTGTAATCTGTTTTGGGTCTAGGCGTCGAGCAGCGTCAAGTCACAAGTGTATTTCCTTTATTTGTTATTGTTTATTTTGGATAGTACACGGTTAAATGTCAAATGTGCCTGGGTCTGTGAAGTTATCCTGTAGGATGGCACAAGTTGGCACCCCATATTCGGGGTGCTTGAATTTCAGCTAGTGTGCAATAGAATCTGGATCCATGCAATCGTGAAGACTTGTAAATATTATCTGACCGTTAGTTTGACCTCCGGTCAAATTCAATGGGTCAAAATGTGACCCATTGTTATTATTCGATGTTTGCATAGTCCATAGTATGGGACAAATACAAATATGAAGTATACCCGGAATTGACCACCCCTTTGACCCAAAATTGGGGTCACACGGTCAAAATGTGACCCCGCATTAATTTTGCATAATTGGATACCTATAATAATATAGATTCAGATTTGATTTATTTAACAGTAAATCAGACTTTTCGAATGAAATAAAATTCGGATAATATATGCAAGGTTAATTAAATGTTGGTGTAATAGTCTGGCAAATGTGTACTTATTAAGAGCTCAAACTTACATATGTATAACTATTTTATTTTAGCACTCGAACTAAGGAATCTCTGGGTAATTAGCCCGTAATTCTTCGAATGTTTGGAAAATGTTGTCATCATTGTGAAGTAATATTTGCTGTCCGGCTTCTGTAGTTTGCAGTAGTTCTCGGGCAGCAGTATTGCTGAATGAATATGGCGAGACAGTCAAGTGTTGGAAATCTGTGTCAGATGCCAGCGCCTTTGCAAATGCCATCACGTATACACCACAATTTATGACATCTGTTGTATGTTGTTGTGGACATTCCTGCATATACCAAAACCATTTGTCTTTGCTGTCTAGTAGAATTTGCTCCAGTATATCCGTCAAACCCTTCATGTATTGAGATCTATCTCGCAGGTTGATATAGTTCTTCTTGGGATCAAATACGTTGATGACACCTTCTTCAAGGTCGATTTCGTTCAGCCAATAGTGACCCCGATAAACCGTCGTAAAAAGTGATGATGTTCCGGGGGGAATATTTTTGGGGAAAGCTGCTAAGCATTTGCTGTCTGTTCGAATAATTCCTCCCAGTTCTTGCACTTCAAATGCTCGCTGGTAAAAAGTACTTGGAAGAAGCATATACCGATTGTTTGAGTTCAACGTCAAGTTAATGTAGGTGTCAATTACGGTGGCCTCTACTTCTTTTTTAGGATCAAGTGTTGACAATTCCAAGTCATAGGTAAACTGATCTCCCGCCTTGGCGACAACTATTCGCAGAAATTCATTTTCACCGACTGCTCTAGGATATTCCACGTCGTCTAGTGTGATCACGAGTACAGATTGGTTACTAGAAGTATCTTCTGTTTGACATGTATTCCAGTTTTTTGAGTTTGAACTGCTTGGAACATTAGATGATATTTCCTGGCTTGCGGCTGGTACTTTTGTCTTCTTCAAGTAACAAGGAGTTTTCTTTTTCCTAGACCACGTTTCTTTAGCGCCGTGTGTGGTCTCAGCTAAGTCGGCGTTCTTTAACTTGAATGCTTTAGCATGGCGCGGGTTGAGCATGCCGGCTGAAATAGCTTTCAACATGTCCCCGTAGACATTAGTTGCCTGGTTCGTCACGAATTCTGGTTCGGAGTTCTTTTTTTCCCCTGGTACTCGTGTTTAAATTTTCGGAAATAACTTTCGACGCAATTTGTTGTTGAAATTGTGAAGTGCTCGTTTTGATCGCTGTTGGGCACTGCCATTGACCAAAATCCGGCATATGGGATGTATGTATTTCTCAAGATGTTTATGACTTCTGGTGAATAGAACTGATTCATTGCAAGGATCGGTTTGCGAGCCACCGTTTTAGCCATATTATCCGAGGCGACAGCCAAACGAGCGAAAAAATCTTGATAAAATGGCGAATGTTCTCGTTTCAAATGCTCATTCTCTGGTGGCAAGAATTCGGCTAGCTCTTCATCTGTTCTTTCACACACATCTGCAAATTCTTCATTTGTAGATACTTTTTCGTTTTTCAAGGAATCGGCAAGGCGTTCAGCCTGAGCAATAGGTAAGTGTTCAAAGTTGACTAACGAAATAACTGTTTCGAGTCGATTTACATACTCCCCCATATTCTTCGCTTCCACAAGCGATCCAAGTCCGTGCAGCGCTAGATTCCTGATATTCTTGTCCAGTATTTTCCTCCTCATATTTCTACTAAACGCCTTGAGCAAATGACCCGTACAAACAAATATTTTTGTTTTGTCATTTTGTCCGTTGATCCCGGCTCTCATGGAGAAATAAGCAGCACGCAAGTTTTCTTGAAGACTTTCGTTGTTGAGGGTCATCGACAGGCTATGCAGGAATGCAAAGGAGAAATCACACGTAACAGAGTTAAATATGAGTTTCTTGTCACGAACTTCTCTCACGTCTCGCGCAAAGGAGCCCAGGAATAATGTAATATCAACCACGCTGTGGGATTGCATGATTGCTTCTGCAAGGACGATAGAAGGCATTTGCTGTTTAATTCGAGGTTTTCCGACGATGGAATACAGCAGCGATCCTTTGTCAGTAAATCCGCAACCCGAGGCATCGATGTAAGCGTCGAGCGAGTCACACACGTCGAGTAAGTATATGCAACAAGGTTCACATGTTGAGGACAGTACATTGTGTGAAGTCTGGATACATCGCCAACTCTTTGCAATAATCCCTTAACTTTTGATTCATTCTCCGTTTTAAACCTCGGATCCCGACGAAGCTCGTCTCTGTCATTCTCCATTACGCTCGAACGGTTTTTCCATCAGTTCTTTTGACTGTTTTGAGTTTGTTTTCAGACTTTATTTTACGCAGAACTGCTTCACTTTTCCGGGCAATATTTCGATGTAAAAATTGCAAATGAGGATGATTTTGGTCATTCTCAACGAATAATTTCTGTGGACACTTATCTCTCAGAATATCCGGAATTCTGTCCCTCTCCTTGCCAACAATAGGTCTTACAGTCGGAGAATTTTAAACGAGCTGGAAAATTCCTCTGGTGTTGATTATTACTGGTACATCTTCATCAATTTTTGGACTATCCCTAATTGTCACAAACGTTTCCAATCCGAATCCTCCATCTTTCCGACAGTATCCTTGAACACCCATGTATCTGTCTGCATTTTTTACGTCGTTGTACCATGTGTTTGCGACTTTAAAAGCACATGGTAAGCCTCTTTTCGAGTTTATGTACCCCAGTATAACTTCAACGTAACGTCGCTGGCCAGTACTTTTCTCGTAAGCAGTTCCAGTTTTGGAGTCTAAACATTTTTTCCCATTCATTGGCAGGGATAACGCAGTTAGCTTCCTTTGGTGGGTTATAGTTTAACACGCCTTCGGGATAACCAAGAAACTGTAGGGCTTCTTCAGGAGTGAGCTTGTCTTTGATTTCGGTTTGATTGATCTTCATTCTCTACAATTGTTGTTTATCGTGGTCGTATGCATCCTTCTCAGTCGAAATTAATTGAAGTTATTCCAATCAGTTTACCAGAACCAATAATTGAAGTGACAATGATTCAACACCTGGATAAACTTGGTGGTGTGCTACCAATCAACATGGCATATGAGGCAGTTAAGTAACCTGTGAAGAGATTTCCTACCCGAATGGATGATTGCAACACCTTCTCAAGAACTAAAAACTAACTAAAAATGGCATTGGACTAGGCTGGATACTTAGTGCTACCAATATCGTCTTTACTGGACAAAGTGCAGGAAATCACTAGACATTGTAGAATTGTAGAGCTAAAAATCAAATTCGTGGTACTTAGGTATTGATTGATTAGAAACAATGCATTATTTAGTACTATAAATACTTGTTCTTCTTTCAATATGAATCCATGCTTATATATACCGCGGGTACGCTTTCAAAATATTGCATATCTTAAGTTATAGTCTAGATTTAGTACCGAATTGGGTGTATCTGTGCAAATTTTCACTCAATAATCCCTGCGCAAACACTTGCTAATGGGAGTAGTGTACAAGGTTTAGGTTACTTTGGTCAGTTTAGGGGAATTGTGATTTTGTTAATCCGTTTAGGTAACCGAGACCTCTTCAATGATGATTGGTCCAGATGTAGTCTACTATTTAATTTGGAGTGTCCTTCCGTCCGTCCGTCTGTTTGTTCGTGTTCTCCTCGACGGTGGGTAGCGTTACAAAAGAGTTTGATACGTCAAATTTTTAGTCTGGGTCCCGCGCAGCTAATCAGACATGTACGTCCCAAATTTAATGACCCCCTACCTCCTATATGCGGCCAAAAATGGAAATGACCAAAGAATAAATATTTCGTGTGATATATCAAAAGCTTTGGGTACAAGTCAGGAATTCAACGCCGTATTTCTCATTTAAATATTTTGACCCCTACCTCCCATGTGGCACAAAAACTGAAAATGGCCTAAAAATTAATATTTCGTGTGATAGATTAAAAGCTTTGGGTTAAAGTGAGGAACTCAGCATTGTATTGCTTATTTAAATATTTTGCCCCCATGACCCAGAAGTGATCCCAGTAAACGCCAAAATGCCAAGTCAAGGCAATGAGAATTGATTTAAAAAGTCGGGAGATGTGAAGGGGCAGAAGATTCAGGAATTAAACGTTTGAAGTCATGGGGCAGGAGATTCAACAAAAAGACGGATGAAGTCAAGGAACAAGAGATTGAGGAAGGGACGGGTGAAATCAAGGGAGAAAAGTTTGACCAAGGAGATGGGTGAAGTCATGGGAAATGAGTTTGAGGAAGGAGACGGGTAAAGTAAAGGGACAGGAGATTCAGGGACCGGACGGTTAAAGTCACGGGTATTGTAATTGAAGAGTGGTATGGGGCGAATGCCACAGGAAATATGGTTTAATAAAAGGGATGTGACAAACGCTACGAAAGCGGCGTGTGAATTCACGGGAAATCGGCTTGATAAAAGGGACGAGTGAAGTCATGCAATTCCGTCCGTAGGACGGGCTTCCAGCTAGTATTATATATAAATCACTGTATGATTCGTTTAAAAAATCTTAAAAGATGAATGACTTTTTGAAGAGAAACGAGCTAAATGAACGTCCCTATTCCCTATTCGAAGATCTGACAATGAGCTGCAAATGAAAAGTTGGATAATTATGTTTATTGACAAGTGTGTCGCTACGCTCCACCTGGGCTTTACGGCCCTTCTCTGTACTGCGGTTGGCGTCGGCACCTCGCAGTTTTTCCCCACTCCCCAGTCGTGTAAAAATTTATTTTTCGTCTCGCCAAACCCAATTTCCACACACACGGCGGTAGAGAGCCACACTCACTCATCTGTATATGCAGCCCGTTTGCATAGGTATTGTGTTAACCAGAACACCAACTTTATAAGCTGCTCTAGTGTAGAAGTTGCGTCTAAAGAGACCAGAGGAGACGAAAAATGAATTTCTCCCCACCCAGAAAAACTGC
>JAQFYT010002386.1:0-13080 GCA_034694925.1 Ceratophysella denticulata | reverse complement strand
ACTAATGGGTAATACAACATGGTAAATAGATAATACAATAACAAAACGTAACTTAATAACACAATAGATGATAGACCTAATATGTAATAGATCCTTATACTTAAAACATATAATGACATATAGGTACATAATCATTAGTGGCGTGGCCGCTACAAACTTGGCGTGGGTGGGTCGTCGGTGGGACGTTTTACTTGGAAAATTTCTCATCAGGCCACTTGGTATAATCCAACCTAGGCCGTGAGTTTAAATATTCGCCTTGAATCATTTAGCTAAATCCGGTTAAATAAATCTAAATATGTACTAATTTCAAATTTACGCCGTCCTAAAAACAATTCAAGAAAAATTGTGGTATTTATCCCGTTGGGTGTTACTTGTTACCTGTTGCCTGTGTATGGAACAAATATAACGCGTCTAGTGAAGATTTTCCAGTTAAAGAATCATGGAATCAGCTGGCTCTACAGAAGATACGAAATTGACGAGTAAAGTTGTGAATAGAATTGAGAAATTGAATGAATCTGAGCAGAATAATGCTTCATCATCCGGTCAATCCGAGGAACTCCTTAAAATTAAGGTGTTAATTATTTATTTTTTGTTAAATAATACAATTAAATTCACCCTAATTCGTGATTTCGGTTGTGGGCTTATTGGTTAAAAGGGGATATAAGTAGTATTAATTTTAAACCGTGCACCCATAAATTTGTCCCAGCTATGATTTTCTAATCAAATTTTATGCGAAATACGGACACCAAATTTTGAATTTTAATTCAACGGATTATCTCCTATTTCATATTTTAGGACCCATCCCAGGGACCGTCTAATAACTCCAAGAACTACCCAAAAAAATACGGATGGTCTACTTCAACCTCCCCTTCATGGCTCCAATTTATGTGCAACAAAAATGCATTCCTTATAATTTTTTCATTTACATGTGTGCTCCAAGGTACTTTTCATACATATTTCGTTGCTGTAATAACAACTTTAGAAAAATTATTCAGTATACCAAGTCGGACAACGGGTACACTCATGGCTGCTACTGAGATTGGACAGGTAATTGTTCATGATGGGCTTGCTAGTATTTTTTATACTAACAAGTAAGTAGGTAGGTACATATAAAGACAAGTTATATGCAAATGTCAAACGATCCTTATCCTTAAGGCCCATCGAATGGCGGGAAGTGAATTTGAATTCTGTAATGCCATGAAATGTAATGCTATGAAACATGTATGTAAAGCGCGCGCGGTCCATGTCCAAAGACGCATCACAACTCAAAATTCTCTTCTCGCGCCATTCGAATCACGCACTGAAATGGGCGTTGACACGTTAATAAAAACCTTAACCTTAACCTTAACCTTATGTGCCGTGAGCTATATCTCTACTTTTACATTATAACGCCCTCTATAATAGGTCTCTTCCGCTCTGCTTCTCCCATATTTCGCCTCGAGCGGTCATCGTCCCCGTTGGATGGGAGCGGGTGGAGTTCTCTTCTCGCTGGCAACTTTACTCTGCTCTAGCCCACATTGGCTCCTCCCACCTAATCTCAAACCAATCACTGAAAACACGATTAATTACTGTATTGCAAATTCAACTATCGATGGCTGTAGCGATATGGATGATTCCAGCAGTGCCCCTGGGCATTACTTATTATTTGGTGTTCTGGCTATGTCACTTTTGTCAATTGGACTGGGACAAACTGCAGTGTATACGTTGGGTATCCCTTACTTGGATGACAATGTGGCTTCAAGGGATTCTCCGCTTTACTTTTGTGAGTATTCCTAGATTGTCGTTTGTTTTTCAGGAGACTACGACGAATTTTTGCAGTTTTTAGCATAGCGATCATGGCGATTTCTCCAATACTATGACAGCTGTTTTTAAATTAGAGATTTAACATATAACTAGCCTGTGTGGCCATGGCAACCATGGCCCGTCGCGTTGTCGCCCTGCTGTAGTTGTTTACTGTTTGTTTACTTGTTGAAAATTCTTTAAAATATCAAAAAAAATTGAATTCCAAGAATTGACCAATCACACCCATACCGGGCCGCACGCACCACGCACGCACGCACCACGCACGCACGCACCACGCACGCACGCACCACGCACGCACGCACCACGCACGCACGCACGCACCACGCACGCACGCACCCATACATGCACGCAGCTTCCTCCTACGTGGTTATTATCTAGGATATCTATCACGAGACCATTGCGATAATTCGTAATGGTCGTATTCATGCCTCAAGGGTCCGGAGGCGGTTTATTTCAAATTTTCAACAACGTATCGTAAGAGGGCTATGAACGGTTATATGGCGGCATTGTTGGCTCGAATTGGGCTAAAACCACTGTCGTGCTTTCCTAAATAAACGTCAAAATCGGTTGAAAACGAAATGCAACGTAGATTTAATCAAAAAATGTTTAGCTATGTTTTCCTGTTTTCTATATTACAATGACATTCTTGCTAAATACTTTATTTATTGATGTACTTTTACAGGAGAAAAAATGGGATTCCAAAGGAAAAGAGTTTCTAGACTTGAATAACACCTTCTATATAGGACATTCTTTTTTGTGGCAACCCGATACTCCGCCTTCGGTTCCGGAACCGGGTATCTTCCATGTTGTTCCAAATCCAGGAGCATCCCCAGGCTCTACTCGCAAGAAGGGAATATATTTAGAAGACACAACAAAATACGAGGTCACTAGGAAGATCACCACATATGTAACTAATGCTGCTGGAACGTAAGTATATACGCAATGTTCCATAAATGATCGGCCACCTTATTCATTTTGTCATAGCAACAAATAATAATTTCCAAGGTATACATGGTGTTTCGATATTCATACTTATATTTATTGGCTGAAACTTATTCAACGACTTGAAACAACAAATTATCTAAGCACATGTGTAGTAATATGGTAACTAATTTTGGTAAATTATTCTTTGTTAGTTTTCTTTATAGTTTTCTTTACGATCATCAATACTCATAAAATCCTAAGCAGTATATGTATGTATGTGGTACGATTATGATTGGTCACTTTTTGGAATTCAATTTTTTTTGATATTTTAAAGAATTTTCAAGAAGTAAACAAACAGTAAACAACTATAGGCGACAACGCGACGGGCCATGGTTGCCATGGCCACACAGGCTAGTAATAAAATAAAATGATCCTAATAAATGCCGCTTCAGGCGGCAAGCACCCTGTATATTTGAACAGTTGCTCCAAACGTCAACAAGTGTGGCCGATCATTTATGGAACATCCTTACAGTATTCTATGAACACCTTATCGCGGTTATAACGTTGTAGATAGACTGGGAATCATCTGATCCGTCGAACCCAAAACCCCCCCGCCTGTGAGGCGCTAGTACGGTATCATGGCGATATCCGTCATATATACTGTATACCCGCTATGACGAGGGTTCAATTCCCATCCAGATATAACCACGGTTTTTGTCACATGCTTTTAATGCCTGCTGTATTTTTTCCATCCAGTTGGACTGTATATTTGATCTCCGCATATTTGATTTGTGCACTGAGTTTCTTCTTTGCCTTTTTCCCCATCAGCTACATACCAGAAACAACGATCATACTGATGGGAGTGAGTGACATGCTCCACACAATGGAAGAACTGGAGAGCAGGTTTAAAGATGAAGGAATAAACTGGCCAGTTGATATTAATGATCCATACTTGAATGATCTCACGAGACTGGATCCAACTAATAAAAATGCTGAATTCTATAAGCAAATCCGTCAAGCTATGGAGACACAGATCGGTGGTCTTTGGACAAAGTATAGAGAGGACAAGTACCATAAATGGCGGCGGGAGAAGTTCATGGAAATGCATACAGAGTACTCTCTGATACAACAAGGATTACGGTCTCGACTCATTCTCCATTGTTTCAATTACTCTAATACTGTTAAACACCACTTTCGTCATCTTGGTCACTTGATTGACAATATTCAGAACAATCCGTTTGCTGCACAGAAGGGTGCTCCGAATCCTTATTTCGTTGAAGTTTCGGCCATTACAGGTATTGGTATTAGATTTCGTTAATAATGTTCAATATTTTAATGATTTTATATTAACGTAAGTATTCGATTCGGAATCCTGTGTCCTAGTGCCTTTGATTTATCTGCAGAATCCTATTGAATATTTACGTTAATTCATCGGGTAACGTACTTTTCTTATTTGCTACGAAATAACTGTAATTTTCATTTTTTACGCAGTCAACCACGAGCTACTCAAAAACTTTCTGCATATCCGTGTTTTTATGAATCGCTCCGAATCAGATGAAAAGTATAAATTACACACTGAGGAAGAGCTGAAGGATAAAGCGAAGGGAAGAATGAAAGCTGTTATAATCATTGTTAAAGATCAGGTCGGTGAATAATCGAGTTTTTTTCTATTTATTCGGTGGCTTTTCAGTTGTCATTTCTTAAATTCGGGGTTATCGCTGTTATGCTTTTTCTTAGGAGGGCTTCCCGGTTGGAGATTTCGGGCGTCCAGTAAGTATTTACAAATATGGTTAACGAAATACAATTCGGTTACGAATTTTAAGCGAGTACTTGTATGTAACCGTGCATTACCTGTGTAGATACCATGCGACCGAACTTGCGACTCCTACAGCGGTCCCGTTCACCGCCATGACACGTACCGGAATGACCTCCCCTGTGTTTTCACTCCTCCGACAGCAAATAGCGTATGTTCTCCTGTGAATACGCACATAAGCTATTTTTCAATTCAATGCGTATGTGGTGAATTTGCATTTTTCAATTTTAATCAGCATCCCGGAGTATACATTTATCCTGGAAGCGACAAAAACAAGCAAGAGCCTTATGAGGGTATTCGGGAACTTCATGCAACTTGGAATTTCGCACAGGACAGCTGTAACTTTGTTACAGAGCTCCACATTCAGTAATTAAGTTTTGTTTAATTTTTTATAGAATATCGTTTTAATTTAGCATTGTTTGGAGATGAGATTCATTCATGTACGGGTTTGTATTTGCGTTTAGGTATGTCATAAATCGCTGTTATGAACACAGGTTTTTGATTATTTTAGAACGCTGATCCTGGAAGAATTAAACCTAGAACTTCCCGGTACGGATCGTTTCAACTCCACCGAGTGCTTAGCCCAAATCAATGATGCAATCAATCCACTTCCAAATTGTATTCAGGAAAAATTGGACTGTAAATATCCAGGAAGGAAACCTACAGACACAGCGAAATACTACCACTGTCTCAACCGAACGGATCACGTTCAACTCACGGATTTTTTGACGAAATACTGCAAGCATCAAGGACGCGGCCATCTTTTCGGCTGGACCGCTCGGTACAATATACTCCATCCCACGCTCAGCAGCCTTGGAGCTCCGGACTACGTTAACATTGCTGAGCTCAAGCATCGGAAACTCCGGGGAGATCATATTAACTGCCATGTGCCCCTGAAGGATACGCATGGGTTTACCAAAGGGCATGTTCCAAAAAGTATGGCCAAAATTCCGTCCATCACGCCGTACTTTTTGGAGCTAATGTGTGAGTTCACCCGATATTGGTATTGGTTAACGTGTCAAACCGTCAAACGTTGAAACGTTGACTTGCATTCATATATTGAATTTTGCCAGTAATCTCAACTATGGTGACCATTACTCTGGACCTTATTTTGCCCATTGGCTAACCTAACCCAGAATCTGCCAAAATTCAAAATATGAAAATTGTCTTAATCTTAATGATATTTCTTTTAGCTACAATCGTTATATTTCGTTCTCACAGCCGAATTCAAGGTCGAAAATCAAGATCTTGACGTGTGGTACTACGGCACGCATTACAATGGCCGGGTCCAGTGTCGAGAGCCGGTGCTCAACGATGGTGCTGGAGAATCAGCGGTTGCACAACTGAAGAAAATCACGGCACCTCCGTACGTTGAGGAATTCATGAAAGCACCAGGAATTCGTTGCCCTTGTCCCATGCTCCCCACCACACCTGACCCTGATGATGATTCTGTGACCGCTGACCCATCTAGGGTAAGAAAATACGAGTTTGACCGTTACCAGCAAAATTGTGAACACACTTTTTTCTTTGATTTTACAGCTTCATGGACGTCTCCTACACGCAAGCCATATGGCTCTGGCCTGGATGCTATTGGTTCCATTGTCGATATTCGTGGTTCGTTATTATAAAGAAACGTTTTCCTTGGTATTCTGTGTTCAGGAATACTGGTGGTTTGGTTGGCACGTGGGTTTACTCTTCGCTTCCGCCGTTTTCATAATGGGTGGGATATTGTCCGTGAGCACGAGGAAGGACGTCAAAATCGTGGTTACTGACGAATTGGTGACACATAAGATAATGGGAACCTTCTCCATTATTCTGTTCTACATCCAAATTTTTACTGGATTCATACGTTCAGAAGATTATCTTACACGGTTTCGTCAAATATTTGCCCATTGGATTCTTGGGATACTGAATCAAGTCATTGCTGGTAACAGACTATGAACAATACATTGTGCATCAGCATCAATCGCAGCGGTTATTAGCTGCAACGTGTGCAAGACCCTTAATTCACAAATTAACACGTTTATTGCTATTTAATTTGCTTTTCGTAGTCGTTTCGATCATCATGATGGGTTTCGCGAAGGAAAGTGGAATGTCCTGTAATGCCCTGATTACTACCAGTGTCTGGGTTGCATTCTACGTTACCATGTTTGTTATTATGGAAATTCACATGCGGGCAGTGGACAAGCGCATGGAACTGGAACCGAAGCGTACCTATGCTCCGCCGCCTATGAAACGTCTTTTTGGTCGAGATGCTCCAGTAAGTCTGAGCTTTTTTATCTCTTATGGATTTGGAGAAAATGCACAAGATTGCAAGTATAATTTCTTATTTTCCTGAAAATAGCGCCGTAACTTCCGGATTGTTATGCTGGGAATATTCTTGATTGTGATGCTCATGTTCTACTTCCTAATGGCCTACTTCATTTGGTCCTCGGAGGGTGTCAGTTGTCAAGATGAGACCAGTGGGACCGGCAGTGCTTCCGGAGGTGACGACGCGGGGGCTGAGAAGCAAGATGACAGTTATGAAAATATAGAATAAGATCAATTATTTGAATTATACACTAAAAACACTATATTCTTACCGAGTTATTGCCTTTGCAACAAAAACAGGAAAATTACAGTACAATAAATACCTACTTAATTAATGTTATTTAAGCAAAATTTGAATTTCCTGATGCCCTTTTGTCGAGTTATCTGTTTGTACCAATCTGTCTGTATGTAATTCAGTCTACTGTATTAACTTACCAACGCTCCCAACAAGTAACTTATTCGGTTTGTTTTATAGCGTTGTAAAATACTTCAAAGAATAAATCAGTGGCTTAGAATTACAAGCACGCATCTTATTCCAATACATGCAATTTACAGCATATTTTTATACATATACCGCCCATGCAGAACAAGTTTAAATAAGAATTTGTAATAGGAATTTTAAATAAGCCAGATTTTCAAATTATTTATTAGCTTTGGCCAGCTTGTCGAGATATCGAAGAATGTTCCATGCTGATAAATCTCGTAAATGCTCAAGGTGACCAAGTCCATGAGGCTGGGGGGTACGTATATATGAGCTTCAATGTTTCGCCTGGTTACTAGCCCATGTTATTATCGAATGCACCTACCTAAAGACGGCTCTCTGCGCCTCTCAACTGTAATTTCCCCGTTCCAGGTTGAAAATCTACCCAAGTAATTACGTAACTGTACTGTACTGTATAATAAGCACTTTATACTAATTCAAGTGGTGCACGCGAATTAACAGTGAGATAAAGTCGCGAGAAGCAAGGAAATTGATAATTAATTAATACTCGTGTATGTAATAAGGTTTAAATTGGAAGACTTGGCATCCTGCATTTTCAGTGAACTGCAGCTGTTTTTTAGACTGGCAGGTCAGCTAATAATTGTTCGCGTCAAGAATGGCCGGAGCCGGACGATTCGGGAAATTGGTGACGTCTAACTCCTGTCTTCTCCTCTGTGACATGCAGACTCAATTTAAAAAATCAATTAAATTTTTTGATGAAATTGTACATAATTCCAATCGACTTTTACAAGCAGCTCAAATCCTCAATGTTCCCGTGATTGCTACTGAACAGTATCCTCAAGGTTCGTTTAGGAAATTAAAAATATATGCTAATATTTTTACGTATTTCTGATCTGAATGAATTTTATATTTTTTTGTAATTTTTTCCAGGTTTGGGAAAAACTGTACTAGAACTAGGACTGGAACAGTATGGAATTAAAGCAATTGAGAAAACTAAATTTTCCATGTGCCTCGACCCCGTATTGACCACATTGAAGAAGAGTCCACAGATTGATTCCATTATACTGTGCGGAATCGAGGCTCATGTCTGTATCCAGCAAACTGCCATTGATTTCCGGGCTCAAGGATATGAAGTCTTTGTACCCTTGGATGCCTGCTCATCTCGTGGTGTTTTGGAAAGGTATTTATTCAATTTTAAATGTTAAAATTTTGAACAAATCCTGTACCTTGTACCCACTTGTAGCCACAAGTTGTATAAGTTGTAACCACTCGGCGAACTGGTTACATAATTTTATAAATGAGCGTATTGCTACACAATTAGTGGTTAGAGCCGCCTGCCTATACCTATACATTGAATTTTTTGAATTACAGACTTATGGCCTACAGTTATATGAAACAAGCTGGATGCTGGTTGACGACCACGGAAAGTGCCATTCTTTCTTTGACCGGTGATGCATCCCATCCAAGGTTCAAGGAGCTTCAGGCAATTATAAAGAAACCGGGACCTGATACCGGAGTTCCCATGCCCTTCAGCGTCTAAATAATCCGGGTTTAAGTGGCGAATAAAATACTAGAAATATTTAATACCCAACCTGTAAAATGCTCACTATTTTGCTGACCATTAATGAATGGAATTTATGAATGGAATAAATTGTACAACTATAGATACTGGTGTGAAGTATCTGATATGACTTTACCATTTAAATCATTTACACGTACATTGCGGAGGCGGAAAACCAGAAAAAAACGACAATTTTTTAAGAAACGTGAAACGAAAAAGGAGCATTTTAATATGTTCAGGACAAAAATGCGGAATTGGCTGACCATTCTCCGCCATTTTCCAATCTAATTCATATTCCTACGAGGAAGAAAATTGTGACCCATCGACGACGGTCCGCTCAAGTTCATAGTGTGACCCATGGGCGTTGGGCCCCGCAAGTTCATAGTGGGACCCATGGGCGTTGGTCCACCCAAGCTCATAGTGTGACCCATCGGAGTCGGCCCCCTCAAGATCACA
This sequence comes from Ceratophysella denticulata, assembly GCA_034694925.1. Classification (NCBI taxonomy): domain Eukaryota; kingdom Metazoa; phylum Arthropoda; class Collembola; order Poduromorpha; family Hypogastruridae; genus Ceratophysella; species Ceratophysella denticulata. The sequence continues at coordinate 3,771 of JAQFYT010002386.1, read as the reverse complement.
GTGTGGCCCATCGGCGTTGGTCCGCCCAAGTTCATAGTAGAAAACAGTCCCTGGCATTGTTGCTGTTGCGGTTGAATCCGGAAATTGGAGGCAACGACTCCGACGTTAACGAAGTTACTTCCCTGGGTCTTGAAGTCATAGCGAGCAGTGTTGGTAAGATCTTGACGCATTTCCTTGGCCCAACGCTCCGGGTTCTCCCCGATGTAGGCAAATGTCCAGTTCCCAAGGGCCTCGTGAGCCGTAATGAGCTGCCTCACGTTGAGACTGTTGTATTTCTTGGACGCGTTTTCCTCTCCGTCCGTCATGATGAGGACCAGTACTCGTTCCCCGGTCTAAAAACATCAGTGTAAATTCCGTTACTAATATATTTAGCATGCGATCCCGGGATCGCCTTCTTCAGCTAACCTAACCGTTACCTTACCATTGTAAGACCCCGGGATCACACGGTATAATATTAGTATTTGTATGTACTGACCTGAATGGCCCCTTCTCCGATTCGGATTCCTTCGGCCACAGCATCGTACAGCGCGGTGTTGCCGTAGGGCTTGTAGTTCTGGGTGCTCAGCCCCGGAACCGAGGCAATGTCCATGGCTCCGTGACCCACGCTGACGTCATCACTGAACTTGACCAGTAACAACCGAGCCTATTGATTCAGAGTCAATAGCAAAAATGGTAAATATTCGTGTTTTACAGCCTAATCTGTATGTACAGGGTGACACGAAATGTCCCCCCCCCCCCAGAAGTCATACTTCCAAAATCGTACAATGATATATGATATACCAAATTAAAGGAAATTACATTGCGAATCTAATATTTAGACTTTACTTACAAGCGGCCGCTCTACAGCGCAAAATTAGCCTGTCTGTATAAAAAAATTTAAGCCAAAAAGACATCAAGGGTACTAGGGGTATATTGTTGAAAGAATCCAAATTAACGAATACATGGGTATAAACTCAAGAGTAGCATTATCGCCACGAAGCCTGACAATAACGAGCCCATGATTCTGGAAACGACACTACCACTGGGTTTAAACTACTGATTTTAATTGATAATTGTACATATGTATTTCTCATGCAAATAAACATATATCTCATGGAACAAAAATATTTTCATAAAAATAATCTCGCGATCTGTTCGGTTAGGTTCAGATGTGTAACTCTTAAAACAAATCCCGAGAGATTTGAAACGCCAGATGCTCGATTTTCGCTTAGGTAGGTAATTAGATATTTTTGTGGACACTAAATAAATAAAATAAAAATTTGCCCAATCGTATGCTGTATTTCCCGACACCTGAGCCTTCAACGATCTTTGATTTGTACTTTATTTGCAGATTTTTAGGACGTTACCACTGGCGTTAAGCTTAAGAATCCGAATTTACCTATACAACCAAAACACCTGTATAATTAATTATGCACAATTTCACCTAATCTCGACAGGGTTTACCTTATCTTCCGTCAATTCCCTCTGCTGACTCAAGAATTTGTTGTATCCGGTAATGACTTCCCCAAGTTGAGCCTTCATCGACGTCGACTCATCCAGAATAACGACAATGAGTGTTTTCATTTTCTCCATATCGACGTCGACAGGGTTCGTGGTCATATTCCCAGTGAAAGCAGACATTTCAGCGTTACCTGTCTGCGTACCTACGCCGTATAAAATTATACAAACGTGAATTGGCATATTATGACAGAAATCTGCTGAAAATAATTCTACTAAAATCGGCTGTATTTAGATACGGGAAATATTTAAACGTGCAATAAGAAAATAGAATATGCAATGAAAAAAAAAGACTTTTGCAATAAGTCTGCATGGGAGTTGATTTTAGTCAGGTTAGGTTAAGTTAAAACGTTGCCTGACGAGATTGATTCGTTCTAAAGGGAAGGTTAGGTTTTTGAAATACCCAAATGACCAATAACTAACCTAACCATTGGAATTATAGACCAATTTTACTTATTGCAGACTTCCATTTCTTATTGCAAAAGTCTTCTTTTTCATTACAGATTCTATTTTCACATTGCATCGAAAATACCACCCTTTAGATACAAGATACAACCATAAACAAGGAAATCCGAGGCTTAATTTTAGTTGCAAAACAAGACCAAAACGCTTTTAATAATGTTCTAGAGTTATTTCTTGACAATTATGAACTACGTAACTAAAATCTCCACTTTCAAGTACCTACCTAAGTATGTACCTTCAACTTTCAACAATATTTAGGCAATTTCGTGGCCAGAAAAGTACTGTAAAATTACTAGTTCCGAACTCGAGCTAGAGCCCCGTTGAATTGAACAGAGGAATACTGCAGTCAGTTCTTTTATAGGAAAATCGGTCAGAGCTAACAATGAATCATGAGTGACTACTGAGGTTCAGAGAATTTACACGTCCTGAAACGTTCTTCAATTTCTGCATCAGGATGATATTCGGATTCGCATACAAAAATTCGCAGTGAAGAATATCACCAACATGAAAACTTTGACTCCAATGTATGTATATGTACTCTCGTATTTAATTTTTGCGATGCTGCTGCTTGGCTTGGATATCGTCACCGAGCTAGGCCAGCACACCGAGCGAGCTGGCGAAAAATACACATTATTTGCATTGGCATAAGTAGCCAATGCAGCAATTTAGATACGTGATACATATAAATTGGTATCGTTATAAGCTATATACTAACGTATAATCTGCAGTAATGTACAATATTCAGAAGAATTTGACAATGATTACCTATGTGCAAAAGAAAGGTTATGTTCAGATCCGTATAATTCTAAATCATGGTTTTGGCTCCGATGGCCAGATTTGGCAGACGAATTGAAAATAATCAAATCATTTATTTATATACGCATAATTCTAACAGTTAGGTCAACAGGTCGCTGAGTAAGGATAGGTACCGTACGACGGAGCTGCAAACGTAAGATACAGCGTGCTACCTAATTACGCAATTTAAAAACGCAAATATGTATAATGCTTGTGTAGTTAAAACTCAACAAAACTTAATTTGTCCGGAAAAAATGCTTATTTGTCCGATATGCTAAAAAAGACGCGGCTATCGGGCAAAATCCGTGGTATAAGGGCAAAGTGCAGGGTCTGATGTGTTTGTATAGGAATTAATATTCCATTTCAGACGCAAATATGAAGTATTTGCTTAGTGGAAAATTAAACCGTTTTTAGACACAAGAAAATGCTTATTTGTCATTTGCCCGATATACGAAAAGATGCGGATCGCAAATATCGGTCAAAATCTGTCAGCCAGGTAAAATGAATCAATAGTTTTGAATTTTGCACGGCGCGAATACATTCGCACACAACCTGTGCTAGAGCCCGCGTATAAGTTTGTATTCAGAAACTGGGTTACTGGAACTTGCTTGGTGTGGCAGAGCAGCTGATTGACAGTTTGGATCTGCTGCCCGATTGACCTCAATTTTGACCCGTGACCTCTTGGTCTGGTGCTATAGGCGACAGTGATAATGGCAGGGCTTCTACTGCCGCTATTGGTGCTCGTCCTCCTGCCAGCTTCCGTGACCCCGTCCCGCGGTGATCGTGACTACACTTTTCATAACTGTCTCAAACAATGCACTTCAATAGACTGCGATGGAACGGGTAATTTTTAAGGTTTTGTTTATTTTAGAAATTTTGGTACCAACGCAAAGCTATGGTCAAATGCCAGAATATAAACTTTTATACGTTTTATCCATTCGTTTCTAATTTATAATATATATGTTACGGTTCAGATATAATCCTGGCTCTGTTATAACAACACCGGCTCAGATATAT
>JAQFYT010002385.1:0-13081 GCA_034694925.1 Ceratophysella denticulata | reverse complement strand
TGCATTTAGCTTGATTTTGCAAGTTTTCCCGTGTCGATTCGTTGAGTGGGGACGAAGTTAATGGTACCGAGCTGGACATCTACTTTCATGTGTTAAATCCCATGCTGTTTACCCATTTAACATACCCTTAACGGACTCTGGGATTTGTTGTAAAAGGCTCAAGGTGGTTGGTATTGGTAGTAATAAGGGTTGATGGAAGAGATGACCTAGGCTGGGCTTTGAGGAATAGGGGTAGAGCATGGAATTCCGGCAGATCCCGGTCCTTCCTGTGGACCTTTCTTGGCTTGTTTTTAGGGGTCCCTTTTTAAAAAGTTTTTGATTAGTAGATTCTGCTGGCCCTGGCGCTCCGCTCCCAGTCCTTTCACGCTACGATCCGAGTACGAACAATTCATGTTTGTCTCTCGTTTCCCTTAAAAATCCTCCCCCAGGAGCCCTTGCATAGATTGAAGGACCCTTCGTCTTCCCTACTTCTCATAGGAATATGCTCCAAATTGTTCAGTCGAATTTTTTCCCTATGGATGGCTTATGTGTTGCATTCAAAATTGAAATTGTAAAGGCAAAGGGCTCCACGGCTTGGCTACGTGCTCGCTCATGTTTCAGGTAAAGCGTTTTTGGCGTGCCCAGTGCCCTGAGCAAGCCCCCAGGGACCTTTCCAAAATGCATCAAATGAATTAATTTTAATGAAGTAAATTTAAGTAGTTAGCGCGTTGGAACGCGACGCGGCTTTAGTAAGAAATCGGCGAATTCGGATATTAATCCTGTATAAGCTATAGGTATAGCCAAATCTATTAGCTTCAGGCTCAGGCCCCAATACTAGTAACCCTGTGTGAGGCGTGGGGCCGGGATACTTTAAATATAGTAACATTGTAATTTGTAATCCAAGCTAAATGGACCGGTACTCATTCGAGACCTGTCAAATTTGAATCACTTTTCACTTTGAACTGTGACCCGGCGCTAATCAGTGACCGGTATGACAAGTAACCCGAATTTAAGCCATTTATGAAAGACATTTTTATGGGGTTAGATTTAGATGTTAGATTTTGGAAAATGAATGTGCCTTGGCTCCTCGGCTTGTAAATGGAAACATCTGCTGTTTGAGTGCAGAAGAGGGAAGGAATGTAAGGGTAGACGGACCCTTTAGGTGTACCCTTATTCCCAAGCTAAGCGCCACCTCAGATCAGCCATACAAGGAAGGGAAGGCAATCTCGTTTCCCGTTGCAGTGCAACAATAATTATTGTTGTTCTTTTCAAAACTGCTAGGTAGGGGAAGGGGCTAGGGACAGGGACGGCATTCCTTGAGTAGCTGCGAGGCAGTTTGAAGGAGCAGAATCAGGGGCCCTTAAGCGTCCAGTCCAAGGTTCGTAGATATGTGTAATGTAATGCTGTGATATTACAGTATTGTTGTTTGGCTGGCTTCTATTTTGTGCCATGTACATAGTATTTCACGTTCTTGTATTTTGCCCAGAGATATGCGAGTAGTACTGGAAAATACTTCGCATATCTCTGATTCTGACTGCCATGCAACATGCATTGCAGTAGTTAGTATTTTGAGGACAACTTACGATAAGGTATAACATTTCGTTAACATTTGGTATAACATTTCGTTTCGTCAAAATGGATTTTAATTATGGTTGCTGGCCGATGCTTGGATTTTTTATTCATTCTACTGTAATCATAGGACACACCACTAACTACAAATTCAAGGGCTCAGATTGAAAACGTGATTATTACCGTTCGGCGAAAACGTTTGCTAGAAAAAGTTCCTTCAAAATCGTTCCTCAGAATGACTCTGTGGTTTTCATCTTTAAAATCTAAATTTTGTCGCATTATGTGGATTTTGGTAGGTTAGGTTAACTGTTGACTGTTTAATATTTCGTTGATATTTCATTCCTAATGTTATAGGTTAGGTTAGATAGAATTTCCTTGCCGTAGGAAACTTTGTCGCAGAATCAGAATTACAGCAGGACTTGTTTTTGCTTGTTTACTGTTTACCTTGATCTATTTTGATTGAATAACCTTTATCTGAGTTTGAGGTTACAGACGACGATCTTATTTTCATCTTACCGCGGCTGGATTGAGGATACTTACTCTATACTGGAATGGAATATTTGTTCAATATCACTATCCATTATAATATCTGTCGGTATGTAAAAGAAGATATAAGCTATGTAGGAGCTTTGTTAGCTGCAATTTTCTGTTGAATGTTCAGACTAAGAATCACAAAAATGCAGGTTCAAAATTCAAGTCCAGTCTATTCAATTCTAATTACAAATTACTGAGACTGATACTCTACCAGTATTTTATAGTATTGCACTTTGCATTTTGTGCTGCATTTTCCTTATTACATAATACGTATTATTTTATTGGCACGACTTTATTAAATTGCCAGTTTAGACTGATTTGGCATTGAGTTGGCTATTGGCTAGACTAATGCATAAGATAATTCAATTATATAAATAAACCGTCTGATTCTAATGGATTTCGTTCTAACGAACACTAAACTACGCTTACTATGCGGTAATAATGCTGCTGACAGGTTCTCTCGGCTTCTGCTTCATATTTGAGATTTGAGGAATCCATGATAACCTCTGAAAGCAATTAATGCCGATGTCAGATTTAACCAGAACCAGAATCTCACTAAATTCAAACGATTCTATGTACAGTATAATTTGCAATTCTGAGATGATCCTTTAAATATAATTTTAAACTAATATTATCACAGATCTTGTAATATACGGTTAATTTCAAAGTCCGGTTTATTGAACTAATTAGTACCGAAAAGCTGTTATAAGCTGTGTCTTAGTCCCTTAAGTCGTGCTAACCTAAATGAATTCAATGTAATGTACGAATTAAACATTAAACTTCATTATATTTGATTACGTTGTTGTATAATTCGTATAAAGAATGAAAAGAACACCGCCGCGCTAAGCTTGTATTTGTTAGTTGAAACGTGAATCGGTATTACGTATTTATGTAGTTGAGGCATCTGTTGTTTAATTTATTATAATTAATATGGTATTTTAATACCCAGTTTTTACCTATTTGCCATTGCCTCCCAAGTACCCAGTATTCAACCGGTATACCTTTACATTTTATTTTTATTCGTCAAAGGTCAAAGTGAATGCGAAATGTTGACTAGGGAATTGATATTAATTGACACTTAAATTACTAAGTTATTTTTCATGTAAATAACCCTAAATATTTACCAATTATTTTGAAGTTCCTTAAATACGAAGTCATGTTATTGTTAAATTTACAAATTACTGGCCTCCACCACAGCCTCTGCACAACAGTAAGTGTCCTAGTGTGCGTTGGCAAGCACGCGATCAATACGGTTGCTAGAAAGCAAATAATTCTGTTCTGTGGCATCAGATTCGGCCTTCCTTAATCGAGGGATGTGGTTGATTTAAGTAGATCCACCTGACTTGTGAAAACATTTGTGTGTTTTGAATAGCGGCAATATTTTCCAATCTAGAAACTCAAAATATACTCATAGTTTTTTTTCCCTCTTGCTAGAAGCTAAATTCTCATTTCAAAAGAAAGTAACGCTCAATCCGCATGATGAGGAAAGTTAAAATAACGTCAATAGAAATAATCGAAGCTGAGAAATTAACGAAACTCGAACAGAAAGAAATAGAGAACCGGTACTGTGACATATCCAAGTTAGTGCATAAGGTGAGGTACTTAAACGTAAACTTGTGATTTTGTTCCAAATTGCAAATCTTTGTATCATGTTATACATCTAAATTGTTAAATATTACTGTACCGTAGGAATTAACACGGTCAATTCATAACGGGCTCGCAATTTTAGAGCGGAACAGCTTTTCGGAAGGCTACTTTGTATATGGAATAAATCAGAAGTACAGTATACACAGATCTAATGGAAACAATCCATTTTTAATTCGACCGATGTGTCCTCCTCCTACAACAAACCCTGAGATTGACACAGACAACAGTTTGTCTACTAAAATTCCTGTGATTAACAACGGTGTCAAAGAACACACGGATGATGAAATCTCGAAACCGCATCCAGCAACACCATTAAAATTGCAGCTTGATACACACGTTCACCATAGAAGCGTTATTGTTCCTGAGGCAGAGAAAGTCCCGCCTGAAGAAAGTTACCCCGAACCTGAAACACTAAATATTCAGCATCAGGACATCAATCCGGCTGCTCAATTTCAGGACAATACTATTACCCCGAACCCAAACCGCAGTGGCCAAAACGGAATACGAAGTCAAGGTGGAAAAATGCGGAGAAAGTTCTGTGGCATTGTCTAAACGTAAATTACAGGTGAAAGTTCGATATTCGACGGAATACTTATGTATCTATTTATTTAATTATTATTAATTTGATTATCTAAACGCCGTAAACAGTTGGTGTTACCTACATAAGTCAGTATATTTTGAACCAATTATTTTGGAGGTTTTCTGCACTTAAAAAAAGTTCTCTTTGGTGGAAAGTCGAGGTCGAGACTGTTCCATGTTAATTCATGTTAGATTTTGTTGAGATAGGTTGGGTATTAAATTAGCTATCATTTAGGCAAATAGCTTTCCAAGTAAGGATTCTTACGGCCGTATGCATAATGGAATTTTTTTACTATAACCCTGACCATAGGATCAAGATCAAGCGATTTTGTATGCACAACACTTTTTGAACCAAGGTTCAACTTGACTATGACTAGCTGGTCAAGTTCGAACCTTGATCTCGGTTCACGGATCGATAGTGAAATGCACAATGGAAAGTTGACCCAAGTTCAGGGTTCGAACTTGACTATATAGTCAAAAATTTCAACCCTGCTCGCGAGCAGGTTCGAGATTTGACGATGCCATTACTTCTCATTGTAAAAGTGGAAATTAAAGTGAAAAACGCTGGAGATTTATTGCTGAAGTTAATTTATTTGTTTACAAAAGGTATTGTTGTACTTGTGTCCAATTTGGCTTGGGTCAGAGTACGTATGACCAAAAAAATTTACCCCACTGCAGTAATAATATGTATCATCTCATATCATTTACATTACAAATATGGCATCCTGAATCCAGTCAATAGTTATATAAATTGCACAAGTTTACTACAACACTATGCGCTCACCTACGTTTTCAAATATGTACCGGTTTCTATATACCTAACCTAACCTACCTTACGTTCCCTTAATAACTTATCTTATATTAAATCACCTAATTATTTTCAATACAAAATAAATGAACTGAAACTGATTCTTGTTTTTGGTCAAGAAGTGTTAAATTTTATGACAGAAAAACATGAGGCCTTGAATAGATTTTGTAGGGAAAAAAGGAATAATTTAAAATCAGACAATAACAGCATAGTATTTAATTTGTACATTTTCGTACCGATTGCACGTGCGATCTACACCCCACAGATTCCTAACCTCCTGACACATGTTGCGCGTTAACTGGAAATTTGGTTAGGTTAGATGAATGCAAACGTGTGTGTGATTTATTAATTAGGTTTGGTTGGTGACGCTATTTACATTAGGCCAATAAAAAGAAACCCAAAATGACAAACAACAAATGACTACTCAACGGTAGTGACCGTGTATCTGTAGTCTGGGATCTGAAGGTTGTAGCTCGCACATGCAAGCGCTGGTACCCAACCCACATAAACTTCTCATCTGTTTTAATTATTATTAGTTTATTTGTTATGTAATCAGTTTTCAGTGAATCTGTGTACTTATCACGCTCAAACTGAAAACTATCGCAGGGTCAAACTCATTCATCACTGACGGATGAAATGTAAACTAGAAAAACTAACGGTTAAAGGTTACTAATAATGAACTAAACTAATTGAAGTCGTGAACTAATAAAATAATGCTGAACTAGAAAATAACGCTCGAAAAGTACAAGGAACAAGAAAACATGTTACGAGTACACGCAACATACAACACCCACGTCCTAAACTATTGCAAAATCCAACTTGTCAAATTCAAAATGGTAGTTGAACGACAAAGTCAGAGCTACTAAAATGTGACATGTGCATGGTAAAGTAGATGACTTGATCCTTGAACTAGGGTCAATTTGATCCTTGATCTGAGTTCCACTGAACCTAGTTCCACTTTTCATTCTGCATACCAATTTTACTAAACCATGACTATGACCACAGAGTCAGGGTAAGTGGATCCTGACCCTGTGGTCAAGATCAACGATTCATTAAGCATACGGCCGTTAAGAGCTTAATGTTGGTGCTTTGTGTTATTGTATGTATAGTGTGGCTTGGAAAACTTTACAGAATTACAAAGTCAGTCTCCGACTAGGTTGAACCGCATTTACCAGTTTTGCTGTCCACGATTACGATTGATTACGTCGGACCATGGCCAGCGAGGCGCCAGGCTAGGTTAGGCTCTGCCTGTATATGGTTTCACAATTACACTCAATTTTGAGGAAAATGTTCTTGTTCATACTAAGGCAGAAGATATCTTATATCAGACCTACAAACTACTAGAAACTAGTTTTTAAAGTCTAGTATAAAGTTTAAAGTCTGATATAGCCGCTTAGGCTTAACCTTTGGAGTCATAGTTAAAGTATATAAACCGACCGAATCCGTGCATTGATCCCTTATGTATGAGTCTTAGGATTGGTGTAAACATGTTTACCAACTTTAAGAAACATTAAGAAAAGAATTATTATCCCTAATCCTTGCCCAGGGTTTTTTAGGATGGCCTTTCGCTGATTTTTGCAATTTACAGACTTTAAACTTCAACAAAAATGTTTCTGTATCCCTACTTTTTATTAATCAGCCGCAAAGTATATGAGTATATGACTTTTGCCGAGTAGTCAAAAATTTTGACATAGCTATTATCGACAATGCTTGCGAACAACTCGGTATTAAAACAAGTTTTTTACAAGTAGTGTAGCGGCTATAGCGGATAGCGGACTCTTCCATTGGTACATTGCTTGTGGCCTACCGCGTCGTCACATTCTTAAAACTTTAGTTAGGTTAGATTCAAAAATTCAAGTTAGGTTGTGTTAAAAAATCCTAATTTAGTCAGAGAACTCGCACAACGCGGTAGGCTACATACGCGATAATGGTACCGACTGCCGATTATATATATATTTTTTTACTTTACTCAAGTTTTCTGTATTGAGCCAATGCAATAATTTCAAAAAGTTACAAACTGGATTAAGTACCAGAAATGGGTCAGATAAAATGTTCCACCAGCTTACCCATTACCAAGTAGTCGAAAGGCTATTTAATCCCCATTTTAAGACTATCCGAGTGCATTTAGTTTGTACATGGAAAATTACTTGTTATTATGTACTTGTGCGTGTGCAGTGCGTCCTCGCCTCATATAACGCTACTTTATGATGGCGCTTATATGATATGAGTAATCAAACTTAAGGTTTATGCTATTTTTAATTCCATGCTTACGACATTATGATAGCTTCTGACTCTACTGCCTTGTTTCTAATTAGAAACTGTGATTTGTGCATTCGTTACATCGTAACTTATTAAATGTAGTACAGTACACTAATCTTAAGTACCGACAATAACAAATATTTTGTCCTTGCAGGCAGACAAGACACGGAACAATCTATAAAAAGGAAGTTAAATACATTGGAGTTCAACGGGTCAAGTCAAAAGGAGGCTCGGCCACGAAAAATCGACAACCAAAAGCTTAGCGTTGTTCCACAGTATTGGAGTCAGGACAGAAACCCCCAATCAACACCCCCTCCCTGAACCAACCAGAACAACGCTCCTGAGGAATATCGGAATATGTCAAGAGGATTTCTGCAAACTACCTTGCTGTCTCTCATTGGGACTCAAGGAAGAAACACGTCTGTTCCGCATTACTTTAGTACTTATTCAACGTTGACCTTCAGGAACTTAAGCCGCTACCCGTCCTATTACATGAAAATGCCGGTCATCCCCGCAGTAATTGCCCATCATCGTCATCATCTCTGTCAACATCCTCTGCACGCTCACTACGCGGGAGAGTCAGGGTTTAATAATAGCTGTGCTAGGCAACAACTCGACTATGGACAGCGGTGTTGGACGTCGTCTTCAAATTCCACATTTTTCCAAAACCGCCGCGGTTTGAGTGTTGCAGGGATGCTGGGCTTTAGCTCAGACAGTAAGCAATCTCTGCTCATTTGTGAGGCGGAGTCTCGGCGTTACTACTCCAAAGGAAAAGACAAGGTCAAGTCCAATAAACGGTCCGTGATCATCAATGAAGAGGAAATGAGTGAAGTCATTGACGTTCAGGGTCTGAAAGGTCAACTCGAAGCCATCATTGTTCATATGCGGGACGACTACACGAAACAGTTGAGCATACGTGGTGCAGCCGGTAAATATTGCAAAATAATTTAGTAAAACACCTTGCTATTTGAATAATAGCCGTTTGCCGTTTGAATTAGGAATTTAAGAATCATTATTTATATTGTGACTATCCATTCTAGGAGCGTTGGAAACTTTAGAAGTCGAATACGAAGGTGAAGTATATCCCTTGCAAGAGTTGGCTCAAGTTGGGCGTAAAAATCCACAATTGGCAGTTTTGAATTTATCAAGTCTTCCTGACGCCTGTCCAAATGTCATGAAAGCTATTTTGGACTGCGGGATGAATCTTAATCCTCAACAGGAGGGAACCACGATATATGTCCCATTACCAAAGTAAGCTCCAGTCCTGTCTTGATGTCTCAAATGAACCTAATAATGCACACGGTGTGCATTATTAGGTTCAAGGCGGTGTGCTGCACGCGGTGTGCAGCACACCGCCTTGTGACAAAATGACACAAAATAATTCTATGTTATACTGTACAGGGTAACGAGAGAACACCGTGAAAACCTTGCAAAAGCAGCTAAAGTGATATTTACAAAATACAAGGCTTCACTACAAGGTGTTCAAAATCGGTATATCAAGCAGTGTAAATCACAAAAAGACATTTCTGAGGACTTGACCTTCAGCGTTCAGCAACAAGTGAGTTTTTCAGTTTTTAATGATGCCACTTTAAAATATCGTATGCATCGCGCCGCGTCGCATCCAATCGGAGTATGCAGGCAGCGTGTTTGTGATGAATATAAGTTGACCTATTGTTACATTCATTTTCAGATTATGAAGCTCACGGAGACGTATATTACGGAGGCTGAACGCCTGACGCATGCCAAACAAAAGGAACTCCTGGATAGCAATTAAGTTAATTTACTCTACAGCTGCCGTTACGTTACCTTAATTGTACCCTGCTACTACTAATATACATAACGTATAGTCCATTAATTGCTACACCATGTAGTCCAATAGATTAGTTTTTTCTACTTGTTACGGTGTTCTGCTAACTGATCTATAAGTAACCCAGTGTTTGAAAAACTAATTTTGGGCATTACTGGAATGATCCATGTAAATAAAAGAGACACCTTGTTAAATTATTGAAAAATTAAATGATGCACTCATGCCGGAAGTTTATTTTTGTATATAAGGCAATGAGACTATTCTTCTACAGTTAATTGTTTTTAACTGTAGCTGGTTTTGAAGGCTTCATTTAATAATCATCATAACTGCTTTATTTTATTCCATAAACTAAACGAAGAGAGAAAACAAGAAAGAATTATGGGTTGGGTACAAAATCATATTCCTGGAGACCGAAGCCTTATGTCTGGGTTCTGCTACTGCTAAAACTACATTCTAGGACGGTGGGGCTGGGGCAAGTGAAGTCAGTTCTGAAATCCGATTGCGAAGAATTTTGTTTTCTGCTTCTTTCATTGCCAAACCTTCCTTATACTTTTCACGCTCTTCGGCCAATTCTGCACGATTTTTTTCCAAAAGCTGTACCTGTTGTTCCAAACATTCTGTCAAATACTGAGCCTTAGATTTTGCAGATTGGAGTTCCAATTCATAACGGCGGAACTTAAGCTCGTCACCAGCAGGACGAGGTGCGTCCAAAGTCAAAGTTCCGATCGGAGGAGTGGGAATCGAGTCAATCTGATCCACCTCTGCTTGACGCTTTAAGTCTGAAATCAATATAAATTATTTAACTGCATACAAATGAAAGAGAAATGGATAACCAAAATCAAAAGTAGTTTTTGAATTTAGATATAATGCGTGAAGCGCTGTACTTATACTGTAGGTATTAACATGTAATCACTCATATTCACCTGTGACAGCTTTCTCAAAGTCAGCCTTCATGCCTTCGCGCTGGGCAGCAATTTCGGACTTCAATTGGCCCACAGCTTTCTCAAAGTCAGCCTTCATGCCTTCCCGCTGGGCAGCAGTTTCGGACTTCAATTGGCCCACAGCTTTCTCAAAGTCAGCCTTCATGCTTTCCCGCTGGGCAGCAATTTCGGACTTCAATTGGTCCACAGATTTCTCGTCAGTCTTCATGCTTTCCCGCTGGGCAGCAATTTCGGACTTCAATTGGTCCACAGCCTTCTCAAAGTCAGCCTTCATGCCTTCCCGCTGGGCAGCAATTTCGGACTTCAATTGGTCCACAGCTTTCTCAAAGTCAGCCTTCATGCCTTCGCGCTGGGCAGCAATTTCGGACTTCAATTGGTCCACAGATTTCTCGTCAGCCTTCTTGCCTTCCCGCTGGGCAGCCATTTCGGACTTCAATTGGTCCACAGCTTTCTCGAAGTCAGCCTTCATGCCTTCCCGCTGGGCAGCAATTTCGGACTTGAATTGGTCCACAGATTTCTCGTCAGCCTTCATGCCTTCTACACATAAAATAAAATTTTTTAAAATAGTATGAATCCTTACGTGTAGAAAAATGTCATTGTTTTAATTTAAATATGCGAGAAACAAAGCGCCCAAATTAATTTGTGCTGGCATTACCAACTTCCGGCGTCGTTTCAGCAGTAGTTTCTTCACTGCTTCCTGCAGACTCATCAGTTGCAGGCGCCGAGTCTACACATAACAGAAAATATTATAAAATAGTATGAATCCTTACGAGTAGAAAAATGTCATTATTTTAATTTAAATATGCGAGAAACAAAGCACCCAAATTAATTTGTGTTGGCATTACCAACTTCCGGCGTCGTTTCAGCAGTAGTTTCTTCACCGCTTTCTGCAGACTCATCAGTTGCAGGCGCGGAGTCTACACATAAAAGTAAATATTATAAAATAGTATGAATCCTTACGTGTGGAAAAATGTCATTGTTTTAATTTAAATATGCGAGAAACAAAGCGCCAAAATTAATTTGTGCTGGAATTACCAACTTCCGTAACAGTGGGAAGAGTTGGTCCATTAAAGATCTTTCCTTGGTCTTGCTCCATGAGTTCTTTGATGTTCACAACCACTGTACCCTGCTCGCCTCCAATAGTGGTATTCATCTCACTCGCAAATGATTTAGTTTCTACAACTGTGATCGTGATATCAGGCAAATCCATCAATGCGTCAATTCGGTCAGTGGCCTCTAGAGCATCGACGATTCCAGCCCGAAGCCACTGGCATTCCAAAAGTTGAGGTGGGAACTTGGTCAGTATATTCGGCAGCCATCGAAGTCCATTTTCAATGGATACGACATCAGAATTTCCATAGTCAATGAAGTAGACTGTAGCCTGCTTCTTATCCTTACTAACATTCTGAATGAGACCTCTGTACCATAATCCATCTTCACTGTAAAGAGCACCCCAAATAGTCCCAATGACTACAGACTCCAAGTCCGGACGGTCATCGGGTAATGAAGAGCAGACGTCTTGGATGATTTTAAGGTCAGCTTCGTTGCATATCGGCTGAACGGCAAAACTTCGTGCATTGTTCACGTAAGTGACAGTACACTTGAGTTCCTGGCCAATAAAGAGTCGTAGCTGAGGAGCTAGGTCCTTAGGGGTCAACAATTTTCGATGAGGATCCATTTAGTCTGTAAATATTAAAATTACAGTCAACAGGCAGACCAACAGACCTGAAGTTCTTTCGTAGTGAGAGCGAGATAATTGATACTTAATTCGGCTTCGGCCAATTGTCCGCTTAAATCGGAGTTTTTCGATTTTTTCACCAAAAATGCTAGAATATCTCGAATTTCTTCAAATAAGGTGCAATAAAACCAGAAACAGTTCGCATCACGTATAACGACCTTATTATTCTCAGAGTGTGTGTGTAAATAGTTAAATTTAATGAATGACTTATGATTATAAATAGAGCACACAGAAAAGAGAGAGATTTTTGTGATTAAGTACGCAGAAATGTTGCACGAAAAACGGACATAGTCAGGTGTTAGGGATAGATAACTGCGATGTTCACGCTAAATGTAATATAATTGTGTATTGATGAGTCAAAACACACGCTTCGTAAGTTCTAGCAGACAATCAAATAAAAAAAAATTGAAAAAATCAGATTTTTCAACGAAAAATCGTTGATTTTTTCGATTTTTTCATACAGTATCACTACTGACAGATGTGCATAGTAAATAAAGTGTAAGTAAAAAGCATAAGTAAATAAAGACACAAGCGACAAGAACAAGAACAAGAACGTCAAATGTCAAAGCTGAAAGCAGGGACTTACCAGTCAGTTGCCAGTAGTAGTATTTGAACGAGCTGCGGAACGTGAGACTGTCAACTGTGTCACTTCCTTGTCCTTTCCCCGGATGATGGGTTGAAATGGACTCAACCCTGATGCCAGGACGGGTGGCGGGTCAGTTGAGGGTCAGGGAGTGACAGGTGACAGAGTAAGAACGTCTTTAACCGAGTTAGGTTGAAGGTGACAGGTGACAGGCAAGAGAAGAAAACTCAGAAGCCGGCGTCTGGTGTCTGTCTGTCTTGCGGAGGAGGGAGCGAGGCGTGGCGAGGTGGCCAGAAGAGATATGGCGTCGTCGGTTAGATGAAAAATGGGATGCGTGCGCTGCTGCTGCTCGCTCCTTGCTGCCTATTTCTTAGAAATACCTGTTTCATAAGCCATAAGCTATAAATATGCTGTAACGCTAGGCAAGGTAATAGGTAAAGAGTCAGACGTAAATATGGTAAGTCATCTTGAATGAATGTGTCACGGTTTCTACCTATGTAGTAGTATTGTGTAACGTGAAATTCAGTTTTCAAAATTCAAATCATAAACGTGCGTGGGTTACGGTCTAACTAAAAAGCACCGACCACACCGACCTCACCGAGCACACCGACCACACCGACCTGAGGTCGGTGTCCTA
>JAQFYT010002384.1:0-13086 GCA_034694925.1 Ceratophysella denticulata | reverse complement strand
TATTTTGTTGACTATTTATTTACTCCATTGCCAACTGAATTATTCAGGATTCAAACAATTCCGGAGAAAATCAGTAATCAGGTGAAGTGCCTAAAGGTTTAAAAGCATCGAAAGTTCTCCCCCAGGCTAAAATAAACAAACCAGAATCACCAAGCGACCTGAGGCCTATCTCCATACAACCTCTAATAGGAAAAATCATAGAAATGGTAGTAAATAGACAAGTAGTCGCGTTCACTTACGATAATAATATCTTCCATCCTAACCAGTTGGCTTTAGATCAAAGCATTCCACCGTTCATGCTCAGATTGCACTTACCGACTGTTTATTTTTGGAAATTGATAAGGGAAACATATGCATCTTGATCTCATTAGATTTACGAAAAGCTTTCGACGAAGTAAATAGAAAACTCATTCTGCGTATATTACGCTGGTACAACATAAACATCCACTGGTTCAAATCGTATTTGCAAGACAGGTCTCAATATGTGCATCACAACAATAGAGACTCGGATAGAAATTATACAGACTTAGGAGTCCCACAAGGTTCGACCAACGGTCCATACTTGTATAGTGTACTCATAAACGATCTACCGTACAATATGAAGGACGAACTGACCCTGCTTTTCGCTGTTGATACGAATTTAGTAGTTAGTGGTTCACCAGACAACATTGAAAGTTTAGTAGAAAAAGCCAGGAGTTGCATAGAGAGGGTCATGGAATGGATGGACAACAACTTGATGGAACTAAACATCAATAAGACGCAAATGGTTGTGATTGATTCCAAGAATTTTTAAGTCCATATGTCCAGTAGCGGTCAAAGCCAAGCACATAGAAATTAAGTTACTACCTGTGTCTGGGGCTATTCATTGATTCTGAACTAAATTGGGCTCAACATATTGGTAGCGTAACAAGAAACTGTAATTCTATATACTATGGTTTCTATATCCTATTCAGCGTATGTTAACTCTGGCCAATAAAAAGCTGGTCATGGACGCCCAATGTATTACCCAAATTAAGATACACGTTCCCTATCTGGGTTACATCTAGGAAAGCATGTAAGACGAAAGTTGAAGGTATATTTAAATGAGCAGGCCGATATGTCCAAAACTTACTAACCAGTAATCGTATGGACTCTGGTGGGATTGACTATTCACAGATCGGCCCCGCTGGGTTTATAAATTCCAGTTAGGTTAAGTTAGATTTTCTCAAAAGCCCTTCGGGCTTCATCGAAAGCCTAACCTAACCTAACTGGAATTTATAAACTTGCGGGCGTTTCGGAAAACCTAACCTAACCTTATAGAATGAATCTCAGATGCCGACCTGTGATGTTCTATGCCTCGGAGTAAGCCGTAGAGTACGGGAAAATCACCACCGGAGTCCATACGGATACTGGTTGCTACATAGATTCATAGTGGTCAGCTAAATAGAAGGTTTTCCAAATCAAAATATTACAATTGATACCGGTGACCCCGGTATTACAGCAGTACCGGGGAAATCATTTTAATGCGGAGCGAAAATCTGATGAGAAAGTATACACAGGGCGAACGAACATATTTTATTTTATTCCTCTTCGCGTTCAAGAATTTTTGCTCTAAACGGTTATCAAACATTAGATTGCTTCACTGAAATTAATACAAAATGAGTGAAACAAACCAGTTTCTTACAACTAATAAGTTATTGTTCTGCTCCTGTGTAAGATTTTCTGTATTACACCAACTTGTAGCTCCCTACTGAAGAAGGATGAGACAATCACATATTGTTTGTATGTACTTACAGCAAGTATTTCCAATCCGAGAAAACATTTGACTAGTAATTAATTCAAACCAACATTCGCAGCCAGAGGGTAATCTGCATCCCAGGTTTATCTTTAGCTTATTACCATTCTATTTATTGGATGGACGATATTAGTATTCCGCAGATAATTTCATAGTCTTATAAACGGAAACCTAGCAAGAACTATGTACGTGCACCATAAGACAGAATAGCCGTCAGTCATCATCATCAAAAATACACAGTTCGAAAAAAAAGAGAATTTGAATGCAAGGTAGTAGACGGCTACACCTGACATGCAAAGATTGGAATTTGGGATAGGCATGCACCGAGGGAGTAGTAGGGGCTTTAGCTAGGTCGCTCATAACAATGCTCCTTGGCGTAATAATACGTATGAAAGAAGAATGGGTCGTTGCGGGGCTGGCTGTTGATCTGATGAGGGTTTGGAAGTGGCCAGGGCGGAGGAGCTGAGAAATGAATCTGTGGGGAACAGGTGCAGCAGTCAGTGGTAGTGGCGGTAAAGTGCTGGGCCAGCCTTCCCCCTGGGTTCCTCACTCACTCACCTTCTCGGAACATTGGGAACAAGTGGACGGCGCGGCGTCTCAGCTCCAATCTCAGTTGTAGATACCAGTTAGTCGAGCCTCAGGTCTTGGCCTGCTAACTCCGACTTCGAAGTCAAACTCGTCGCCCAACACGTGTAGGAACCGAATCTGGACTTTTACCTTCATCAGCCCCAGACGCCTTAAGTACCTTCCCTTGTACAGTGTGAATAGAAGAAACCAAGGAACCCTTGGGCTATGAACTCAGTCTAGCGTCTACCCCTTCTAACAACCGCATTTTCCCTTTCCTCTCCTCAGAACAAGTGTTATTACGTGAAGGCTCTATCCTTGCCCGACAAGTGAATTCCTTTATTTACACCTTACACTTATATACTACATCGATCCGAGAACGACGAAGGAAGCAACTTTACGAAACAACTTACACTTTGTACTTGTTTGGCCTGGGTTTAGTTTGGAGTCTCCTCCAAATTCTTGAACTTCAGAGCTCATCCAGCCGGTTTTTGAGTTTTGTTTGGTATTCATGACATGAAGATACCCACCAACTTCCATTCTGGTGTAGTAATAATGAAAAGAAACCAAACTGGATGCTGTTCAATGGACTTCAATTTAAATCTGTTATAACAGCCTTCTCGGACCAGCAGCCTTGCAGATTGCAGCGGAGAAGAGAGAGGAATTGATGAGCATTCAGCCCAGCCAAAATCCCAATTACAGGTGGGCAAAGTGTATTGTATTGTAGTATTGGGCAGATAAGCCCACCACGTCCTCCTATTGTACTCACATTCTGAGATCCTCTCTTGAGCCCATGATCAATTCCACTCGCTCATCTATGGGGATGATGTATGTACCCAGCCTACCTATATGCCCTATGCATATCGCATTTTTGCATACCATTATTACGGGGTGCATTAAACCCTCCTGGGCTATCGTTCCAAATGGAAGCCAAGCCGAGTGGCAGTTATTGGAATTGGGAATACGCCGTACTTGACTTATCTCGGAGTGACACTTATTAAGTATGTAAGAAGGTGTAGTTGACAGTTAAGCACTCGTTTCTTTTGTGAGACGATCTCATTAGTCATTTATAGGAGCACATGCCAGGAAGTTATGTCATCATATCAGGGAGGCCGTAGTATTTACACTTGACTACATTCACGAGACGAGACTCGTCAAGACAAGGCCAGATATCGTAGTAAAACTTCTTTTGTTTGGCCCAAAAGACTTGAATGAGGTGGCGTGGCTGAATTATGTATGTGTAGACATGTCCTGTCGTTCGGAGTGGAACAAGTGCATGAACTAGTGCATGAATTAGTTAAATGATGAATGGAAAGAAAGGAAACTCCATTTTTACTATGCATACAAACAAACAAATCCAAACTTCTCTCTGTTGCGTCCAACACACTCCCAAATCCCAAAAGCGTTTGTTTCTACTCAGGTGTACACACCTTTGAAACTTTGAATCAGCAGCTCTTGAGCCACAGACATATAGGACGTACTCCTTTATCTGTCATTCAAAGCTAAATAAAGATTTGCTCTTCCCATCATTGATACTTGACTTACTCCCTTTTGGAAATGAATGCTTGGGCTTTCAGAGTACTCCCATTGTTAGAATAAATGTTACATGACAATTGCGAGATTGTTTAATACCGTGCCTGCGGCTAGAATTTCATTTTGAGAATTTGATAACCAAAAAAACAAACGCAGGACCCCAGACATTACTGAGATACTACGAGAATAAGGCATCAGTCGTAGCTAATAAAATAATTGCGTTGTTTGCGCGTGCCAAGATATCGGATTTCACAGAATGCTTTCATTGAATCGTGTGTCTCGTGTGTCTATATTCCAGGGCGGGTTTCTCTGTCTTTTATTTCGTATCGTACTGGTCCTATTTCTGGTAGTAAAGTTTAACGGACGCGGATTAAATTACGTACCTAATTATTTATTAATGAATACAAGTAAAACCCATAAGTATCAAGTATCAGTTACTTTTCTTCTTCTCCCGATTCTGTATTGTGGTGAGCAGTTGAGCGTATTCAGAAGTGCACCACTGCAAGAATCATTTAATTTATTAGTTCGAATTTCCACAGCAATAAGTAGCAGCAAATTCGATACCGTGAACTCACGGCATCGAATGGTGCATCTCTTATGGTACTTCAACGTGTGTAATAAGCACAAGAATTTAAGACTAGACTAGTCTAAGATTCGTTCATTGTTGCATGTATCGTTATCATCGATTGAAATTTCTTGGATAATTTACTCTTCCTATTATTGCACAGACTTAATTGAGTAATTCTCCGGATATTAAAAATATAAACCAATCATGTACGTTATGCAAAGCGTAATTCCAGTTTTTTGAATCGAGATATTGCATTATTGCAGCTTTCCGGCCAATGAAAGGATGGATGTACCAGAATTGGCGATTTTTTATTTAATGTCGTATTCGCTCTCTCATGTCAAGCGTTAACAATACATGTAGATTGTGAAACTGTAATAACATAGCGATTGAGAAGTGACTGAACGGATGACTTCCGTTTCCAGGCTTCCGTGATGAGTTTCCGGTCGAGTTTCCTTTGTGCTACCTTGCTTTGTCCACAACAAATCCAAACTAAAAATAGTCAATTCATCTAGTAGACTATTTTATAATTAAGGGAAATGGTAGCATGTACGTAGTCAAGCAACCCAAAATTAAACAACGTACGCATGCATGTACATAGTACCCTGATACCATATTCCTGTTCCTCAGTCTTATGGTATTTGCGTAGGACACGGACACGGAACTGAAGAGTTCATTTTTCGCTCGTTGTCCAAAACATTTGTTTAATTTATATGTGGCGTCATGCCCCATGAACACCATTGCCTGCCCCTTACCAAATGTTTCATGGGCTAATTTAGAACTTGGACTTGCATATTCCGGCTGTAGGCTGTACGGTCAACTGTACAAAAATTTGTATTTTATCACAGGGATGTATCATACAATACAATACAGGTTTCTAAAGTATCACTGGAACATGCAGTACGGTTTACGTATTACACATATGGTTGTGCTACTATTCGTGGATCAGGGTAGTGCTCCTGTCAAAATATCGAGAAACATGAAATGAGACGAGACGGAAGGAAGACAGTTTTATACACAATTTTAGTCTAAAGTATTTTTTCAAAATATTTCTCGTTTAACGGCCGACGGGTAGCGAACTGTGGATTAATGACGTTTATCCATATAATGATCTTCAATTTACAGCTCCCATATATCATTCCCCTAGGTGGTCGGGATCTTTAGACCAAAAATTGTAATGTGAATGATCGCATCATGCACACATGCAGACGGATTCGATATTGAATGTTACAAGTTACAATCCTGACCAATAGAAGCATGACCGTTGACCGTACACTTTGTAAAGAAGAGGCAGATTAGTATGCCTGCCAAATTTCCTGAAGTCCATTCACACCTATTTTGATGAAAATGGAGTACCGGAAATTAAAGTTGGAATGGTGCGGAGAAGAGTAATTAAGTACAACGAATCAACGAGTTAGATTCATTTTGATAAATCGATAGGGTTTTCTTAACAAATAAAAACTCGTCCATCAAATTCTCTCCTGACACTTGACCGAACTAATTACATATCTTCTGAACGGCGCTGTCCGTCAGTTTTAATTAGGCGAATATATATTGAGTTCGGGTAGTCTTTAGAATAGTACACGGGCTTGAAGAAACTCAATGGCATTTTCACATGAATCTAGAGCTTAAGGCTCAGAGAAGATGTTAAAAGCCGGAAGCCTGTAAGCTAAAAGTTTGTTAGTTCGAAAGATTCTTCCTAATTCGTCGATTCACAAAACGATATTTTAATCAGAATGCAAAATAATTAATTATCCATGTATAATGTGCTCGAATGGTATGGAGTGGAAATGACTCATTGCATTGTTTTATTATTTGACATTTCAGTTTCAAACGTGAGGCAACATTTAGAAGATTTCACATGCGAAGACATTTGTATTCCTTCCAGTGATTCCAATACCGTTGACCCGAATGTCATAAGCCAGCCGTCATAAAATGAACTAACAAGTGTCAGTTAAAAAATGAAATTCAAAGTTGCTTCATTGTTCGAAGCCAACGAACAGAAGTTATACAATTAAAGTATAAACAAGAGTTGTACAATACTAAATCGGTAACTGAATGACTGATTGTGTTATATGATAGCATAGTTCAATTCTTCGATAAGCATATGGTCACAAATTACAAAGAACAAAACAAAGGTTCAAGTTGCTTCAGTTAATTTGAAAAACAAATTGCTACGTCGTGGAATCAACCCTCAATACTACTCAGTTTCGGCGAATCCGGGGCGAAGGAGCTTACCAGCAATAACAGTACTTAACGAAAATATACAACCTCACAAAAATGTGAACTCACAACTGTACTGTATCAGCAGAGCTGACAATCATATTCACACGACAAGTTAAATAATCATTTCATCAAAACTCTCCCGTCAATGTAATAATTGTATAGAACAAAATGGCGGATTCCCCTTGCTACGATGGCGGCTCGATGGCCGGGGCTGTAATCGGAACCTTAGTCGCCACTGTGCTTCTTGGAGGCATCCTCTTTTACCTATGGAATCGCCGCAAAGCTAAAAGTAAGTCAAATGAAATAAGTCCTTGTTTATAGCTCTAGTAGGTTCGGACTGAGGATGCGGACGATTCAAGATTCAAGCCAGAAGCACTCAAACTCAACCCAAAGCCTTTATGTTTATCCTACATTCTTCATTATGATATTCCAAGTGTAATTTAAAGCGTCACTATTTGAACAACATCTTTGCTACTCATTGCTAACTACACAAATCCACAAAGACAACATAGAAACCTACATTCCTCTTCCTAGGTTTACCACGCTAAGTTTAGAAACTGACTTCCCCAAACCAATCTCTCAATGCACTTCTCTGCGCGGAAACAATAGGGTGTAAAGTGAGCCAGACAGATGCCACACCGTTTTCTCTTGTATATTTCACCTAACGTTTCATTCTCCGCCGCAGCTCTTACAAACTGCTCCTCAGAAGAAACTTCCAATTTGGATAATTTGCGAAAATAGAGAATGAAACATTACAACAATAATAAAACACACATACTTATCCGTAAATTCAAGGAAGTACCGGCAAGTGCAAGGCCACCGCATGGCGGCGGACGGCATCAGCCATCCGCAGTTCAAAGCGTAGCGAATGAGCTGACCAAAGCGTACAACACTCAAGATTGGTCACGGGTCACGGTCATGAACGTTTAAAATAGGACAGACAACACTCCGTATCACATTGTATGCATTACGTTTTACGTTACATTAACTTTAGAGCCTGGTGAGATGATTTCTTCAACTCACCTGTTCAAAAATGAACACGAAGTCGAGAGCAGAGAAAATGATATATTTTCCGTATTTCTACACCTAGAAGGAGAACGGTTGTCATGTTCTGCTCAATTGTTCAATGCATTTATTTTGAAAAATACGATGGTGTGGTGCGGTGAAGTGCTGTAGGTTTGTATCTCGTATCCTCCAGGCACGATACAAAAACTTATTCCTGTGACAGTGTGAACCTAGGAACATATATTAATCTGTCCCTGTCCCATACTACCGTACTCAAACGCCAAAACCCAGACCTAGTTTATGCTCCGAAAAATTAAGTCATTTCTCACCCCGAGGGGATATTGAACGTTTGTTGGTCATTCATTTCCACTAACATTAAAGCCACGCCACCACTAACCGCACAAGAGCATGAGAGAGAATTAGACAGGGGGAGTAATCCCATAATCTTACAGGCTAATGCACAAATAATTGCACATTACCGTGCATCGCTCACCATTTATCTTCGTGTTTAGAACGGAGTTGATATTGACATGTTTTTATCCTCCGCTCAGATTCTCCTTCACGGCTCCTCCGTAGTCACGCAATGGGTTAAGAGTTGCGGGAATCATAGTTACATAGCTGATTGATTGGACAAATTCGATGTTTATACGTTTATGAGCTTAGCTGAGGGACATACTATTGTGGCGTCACCAAGTCAGAACTTTAGACTGTCAATATCTGAATACATGCAAAGAAAAATTTTTGCTGCTTAGAGAAGTTATCCTGGCGGTCAACAGGCACTGTTAGAGAATAAACTAATTTAGTGATCTACAAATTATATTCAGAAATTTTTTAGCGATAGAATACTAAAGTTATTCGCATTTGCAGCTCCATACATTTTCTCTTCCTGAAAAATAAGGTACACACGAAACGAAGCTAGGGATGAATTTAAAAATATTACATGTGTTACCGCTCAACCTCAACGGACAGGTGAATTTATTTGTTACAAGAGCCAGAACATTAAACTTGACGAGGATTGGTAGTACATGGGTGTGGGAGAGCGCTTTATGTATGCAAGGACTTCCTAATTTGCGTTAATAAGAACAATATAAAAACACTCCGCTGCTGCTCCAACTGCACCCGAACAACAGCAAGGAATAAGACATTCACTAAATGTTACGTCCGTGGGTATATAGAATTATCTATCTTACCACAACACTACAGGGGCTTCAGATTAGTCTGGAACAAACAGTAGAATTAATGTGGATGTCGTGGTTTCATACTTGGTATTTGTTATTTAGTTCTGCACAAACAAAAAACATAAATATGATTTAACATTATTACTTACGTCATTGGGCTAAAGATTCGGCAGAAGTTAGTTCAAAGAAGGCGAGGCCTCAAGCTATTAGATACATGCAAACATGAGCTCATTGTAGCAACTACGCATGTAAATTCCTATCCATTTGGATTCAATATTTTTTTACACATCAGGTATTAACTGCAACAACAGAGCAGTAGATTTTAGCGAATGATCCTTATTACTTTATTGACTTGCATTTCTCCTGAATACGTCATTCAATACAATACAACGTTTTAGGAACAGACTGCATGTATATATCAATATTCTAATTGCTAATGCGCAAAGTCGAAGCCAAAACCAGTCGAAAAGAAAACCGGATTGTTATTGTTTACCTTGTGTCTGTATTATACAGAGAGGATATCTGTAGAATACTTAGAATTCCTCGCGCTGGGCACTGCGTAAATTCCTGTATGGAAAGCGCGATTCAGAAACCCTAATTGCTATTTACAGGCAAAGACAGTGTAACATTTAGCGTCCTACTCATTTAGTATTCAAAATTGCAGATGCTTAATCCATGTTCAACTGATAGTTTCTTTAGTTCACTAAATATGAGTTCCAAGACTAAGTTTGGTGATCTCTTTATAACATGAGCTGGGTTGGATGTTTCTGGACAACAGCGTTGAAGAAAGCATTTCCTTCTCACTTTATTTGCATGATTTAGATTAGAGGCAAGGCTGGGTGGATTTGGAGTTTCTCGCACTTGCGAGGTGTAGGACGGAATGAAAACATTCCTTTGTTGATGTGAAGTGGATGTATGCTGCTGGGTTGTAAGATGTCCAAGCAAGTTCTCTTGATCTTCGATAGGATCAGTGATGCTGCAAGACAAGGGAAGAAGTGAGTAACTTGGAAAGAGGAAGAAAGAAAGCCACACCTTAGAAAAGTGTGAATGAAATATTAGTGTAATTCAGGGAGAAGTAAAGAGAAGATAAGGGTGGACTGGTGTTTCTTGTGAGTCTACGAGATGGTTCAATGTATTCATTGTGCGTTGTAAATATGCGACTGGTCTCTTCTCAGGACAAGAACACCATTAGAATGACGCTTTATAATAGCTAAATGGACGGACGGGACAGGGTGTGAATTTCTAAACAGGCTATTGACCAGGATAGACGTGTATAAATTCATATTATATTATTATATGCAATCCTAATCTTTAACAGGTATCTCATGATCTTCGGCTTCTGCCCACCCTCCCTTTTCTCTGGCTAGGCTTTCCAGCTATTTAACTAACTCACCAAAGTAAAAGTGTGTCCCCAATTTCCAATTGAAACTCATTAACTAATACTCTTCGGCCTATCCCTATGTCTCACACACAGTTAGCTCAAGTCTAATCTTTTAATTGAGAGAAATCTGGGAGCAATCATCCCCATAATAAAATCACTTCTCAAGACTGGCATGGGGGTACCAAACCAATATATTAAAGCCTTATACGATGTTTTGTCTGGTTCTGCCCTCGTGACTAGAATACATATGTTCAATATTACTGCCACCTAACCTCCACCATCATAACAAACTAATTTATTTTCTTAGTTAATTGACTCTTCTACCCAGAAGAGTTGAAATATTGACAAAGCTAGAAGCTACCTAATAATTAGTCGTAGTACAATTACGTTCTACAGCTAACGTTTTTTACCATTCGCAATATTTGACTCGACCATTTTAACTCGGAAATATTAATCGACTACTGATATTTATTGTAGTGCAGCAGAGGCGATACCATGGATGTGTATTTACTTAGGAAATACATAGCTCTTTTTCACGAATCACACGCCGACGCCATTGTTAATTATACCACAATTTGTTCCTTTTTTTCATAAACTTTTAAATTCAGACCTAGTTGAGTCGAAATTCAAATGAAACTGCTTCGATTTCAGTCCTGAACACGTAGCGCTGATTGTCAAACGGCATTAATAAATTAGCATTATTGAAGTTAGGTACGCTGTACGCTTAAATTGGTACATTTTCTTCACTCTGCTTTGTGAGCCACCACTCCCCTCCTCATCGGTAGTTTGTTTTCGTTTAGTCATTATTGATAATTCCAGTTAGGCAGAAGCTGAAGGTAACTTGTGTGTTCGCCAAAAGAGCTAACTAGGCGTTCAGGTTACAAAT
Organism: Ceratophysella denticulata; assembly: GCA_034694925.1. NCBI lineage: Eukaryota > Metazoa > Arthropoda > Collembola > Poduromorpha > Hypogastruridae > Ceratophysella > Ceratophysella denticulata. The sequence continues at coordinate 1,974 of JAQFYT010002384.1, read as the reverse complement.
TTAAAATCTTGCATTGAGCCTGACGTAAAATAAAGGATAACAAGACACGACGTTTCTTCAATAATACTAATGAGGTACTACTAAGAGAATTTTGAAGTGCCGTGAAAATGCTAACTAGACAGCGTAATAACAATAGCTGACTCAGTAGTAGTTACATACAAGGTTAATTTCGACAGGAAATATGGTGATATTTCAATGAGGAGGTTTCACTAACGCTCCTGCGTGCAGCCCACAGCCCGCAGAACAAAATTATGTAATTAGCCACTGCACGTAGTTTTCAATTATGTCGGAGGTAAAGGTCGTCGTGAGAACTGAAGGAGACAAGACGGAATGATTTGGGCTTGGATATTCTTTTTTTGCCGACTCATTTGGACATTTGCACAGGGAGGTAGTTTGGAAACTGTATTCACTTTCATTGTTCCTTATAAACTGTCATTCTCATTCAATGCGGTTGCTTGCCATAGTTTATAGTCTTGCATCTATTTCTGAAACGTACGGTAAAAAAATGTAAGTCAACCCTTACCGAAATAATTAACAATGAGCACAATGTATGACAATGAAATGACAGAAAGTTAAACATTAAACCGGAAGATTCCGGTAGAGTTTTCGGAAGTGGGTTCATAACAATAGCCTAGAATATTTTGATAGGTTCTGCCTATTTAATTGTAGGTATGTGCTGTGCAGGCAGAAACGCATAATCCTATTTGAGCGTTAGTGAAGTGACTTAACATATCTTCAACAAATATCGTTCTTCCGCTATCCTTCATTCAAACCTTTTTTTGCTATACGTAACCTACTGGAATGATCAGTCAGTTGAACCTATTTCGGCTGAATGGTGTACCTATATTCGATTCATATCTACATCAAATTATTCCTTTCGAAGGAGAGTAATTTAGACAATCTCTACAAATACCAGATAATAATCGCATTTATATGTCTAGGGCTTACTACTTTTGTAGTAATACATTCCTAAACATAGGACGTGGATTTACTTCTGCAGTCAACAATTCTTTTTTTCTCAGTAAAAATTGGTTTGAATTGTTTGACATACTCCTTTTGCTGTTGATTTCATGTTTACAAGCGTGCTCAAAACATTCCGTGTATTACCTATACAGTATTGGACTTTGCTTGTGTGGGTGGCGGCATGCGGCTGCGGCATCTCATTCAATCCATATTTGGTCTTTGAGAGCGCATCCCATAAGCATTGCTAATCTTTTTGTGTATCAAATATAAATGCGCAGTATGTGACATGACCGTGACTTTGAAACCCACCAACTGGTCAACTCGGCACATCTCTAACAATGATTTATGGCATTACATTATATTCATAATTTACAATGACATGAGCACAAGTCATCAATGCGAATAGCTTCAAACTTCAAAAATAAAATGCTAATATTATTCATTAATGTACAAAATCAGGTACCTGCTAGTAAGTACTAGACTTAGACATCCATATGCAACTCCAGTAAAAAGTACAATGGAAAGTGTCAAGCTGTTGTTAGGGCTGGTTGAATTATCTTCAACCTGATCGGCATATGGCTTAGTAAAGCAAGAAATGATCTACCGCACCAAAAAGCTGCCACTATTCAATGCATAAATACATTACGACGACCAATAATAATAGAGTACAGAAAATGCATGGATAGATTAAGTGCATGAGTACCCTAAAAAAAATTTATTTGCATTTCGTATTATCTTTTTTTGTACTTGTATGAGTTATGTCTTATGTTTAACCTTCTTGTTCATCTACATAGCAGCGTTGAGGGGAGACGCCTGAAGAATCTGAAACACACAATCAGTCTGATTAATTTTGTTTAAACTCTTTGTTCTCTGGTCTAATTATTTCATATCAGAAGTTCAATGTAGTATTTTTTTCGATAGACTTGGAGCGTCTTATGGGATTATCCATCTCGCCTGTCTGGAGTTTTAGATGTGCAAGGGGTCATAATTCCCGGCAAAGTCGTTACGCGA
>JAQFYT010002383.1:0-13087 GCA_034694925.1 Ceratophysella denticulata | reverse complement strand
ATTTAACCGAGTAATCAAATTCAGATGGAGTATAATAGAGTTGAAAGTGGAAAAACTTAAATATAACGAACTCCTCTACAATTTAGCGGTAAAATACTGCGCTAACTGACATCTCGAACTCGACCTAACTTGTTGAATTACGATATTAATAAACCAATGCGTTTGAACAGCCATGTTGATCTAGCGCGCTAAATCGTAGATACTCCGAAATATAAAAATACTTTAAATGACTGACCTTTGGTCCATGGAGACGGTGCTGAGGTCGAGTTTGTGCTTGCTCTTGAACATGACCTCCTTCTGTGGAACTTCGAGGAGTGACGGGGGACCAAAGGGGGTACAGAGGGCAAAGAGGGCTAGCGGCGGCTCTTCCGCCTTCCGGTTCTGCCCTACCAAGGATTTCACTCGACCCCGAATATCCAATCTCTGTACATACAAAAAAATTAACGAAATTAAGTATTAAAATTTTGAAATATTAATCCATCTACGTTTTATATATAAACACATTCGCTCGATTCGTTTTATTTCAATTTTCAAACTACTGTCTGCCGAATTCTATTTCGAAATTTCGAAATGGACAAAACAAACAACAATGGACACCCAAGAGTAGAATACAGAGTACAAAAGCTCTAAAGAAATCCAAAGTTTATAATTTATTTCACTTCCTAGAAGAAACCTTAATTTGATTCTGGAAATCTGTTTTTGTTATTCTTGTTCGGTTGTGGCCCGGAAACTTTTGTATTTGTATGTATGTTCAGTTCATAGTATATACAACCCTTTATTACTTTATACATACAAGGAATGGACAAAGGCTCCAATAATGGTGGACTCGTGAGAACTATGGACATTTGGTTGGTTTTGGACAATACTCGGCTCGTTCCTCTCTTTAGTAGTGCTTAGTGCTTTCTCTTGGACATAAATTATGAGCTCAGATTTGAATGGAATCTACATAATACTTCAGTTCGAGCACAATTTCCATTTTCAAGAGTTACAGTGCTCAGTAACGCGTCATTTCGACGTAGCATTTTTGTTGTACAAATTCTTTGAGAAGTACGCCGGTTAATTTATCCATTTTTAAAATTTAAATAAATGCTCACGTAATAAAAATTTAGGTGATAGCCTCGCCATCCCCGATCTTAAAACTAGCAAAACCGTTCAAAATGTTGAGCAAAAAAAATCAAGCCTCAAATCTTACGTTAATTCATAGCGAGAAAATATGAAACCGCACGAAATTTAAGTCAAGCATCCCTACCTAAAACTAACCGCAATTTGCACTGGTCGCAACTGGAAATTACAATCTATAAAACATCAATCTGGTCGCCAGTTCTATTTACAAACCAGCAACGGTTAAACGGCACGGAATTGCATACTACATATTAGCAATAGGTCAAATCAACCACAGCGAAATATCCGTAAGCTCAAACTTTAGAGCACTATGTACCGTGGAGAAGTAATTAGAGAATGTAGAGCGGGTTGTTTTTTTAGAGAGCCAATTCTGTATTCTATTTGTCGGAGAAGCGTGTGTTTCCTTTTGTAGGTTTTAGTTTATGGCTAGCTTTCTCCCTGGATCCAGTCTAAGGGATCACGCAAGAAGACGGATCGGACCAAATTTCCGAAAACACAATGAGCCGCCTTTTTGTTCAGGAGTCAACGGGGTCATTTTCGGACACTCTCTGGGATCCGGAAACAGAGCACAGCTGGAAACTCACCCCCAACTCTTATATACACGTATTTGTTCAACAATGTGCTCATAGGGATAAGGTACGCAGTCCGGAATTAGTTACGGGAGAGTCATTAATATGCTAAACAGGCACAGAAAAATGCATTCGGTCATAATGTGTAATTCGCGCAAAATTTGACGGTCAAAATTCATTCAGCCAAGTCACCCAGGAACCGAGCTTAGCGATATGTTAGTATCAGAGCCCGAAATAGCCCATTATTGGCAGAAATGATAAAATTACCACAGTCCGAAATAACGTATTAAAATTAATTGCGGCAATTAGACTCAGCTTCAAACCAATTCTTTCATAACCTAACCGTAGATCCAAGCTGGATGTACGCATGTTAACAGGGTTAAGTTTATTATACAGCTGAAGCCACGAAAAATTAAAAAAAGAGGTTCAATAAAATATAATAAATCATCGTTCTCACCTAGCCTAACCTAACCACAATACGCTCATAAATTGTGATTAAATTAGGCTATGTTAGGTAAAGTTGGCTTTTCGAGTATTCCGAATTTCAAACATAAATTTCGGGGCATTATTGGCTGTTTTCGGGCTCTGACCCCAACCTGTACCCATACAGTGCCAAAGTATGGTGTTTTACAATACTATGGACATTAGAAACTTCATCTTAGATGTGTCAACCAGGGTGCTATCGTATTTAATCGTTAGCACTTTTCGTTAAACAATTAAAAATCCGATTTCTCAATCCCGGTCCCAGTCAGTCACAAAGAATTTTGACATTTTACGTCAAAATTTTAGAGCATCCTGTATGATTTTCATTGTACATTTATTTCATTCCAATACATAACAGACATACTTGCCACACAAAATGCCGTAAACTGCTATTGAATTTTAACCAGCATTTACATTTAAATAATTTGGAATTATTACTCGGCAATGAAATCTACGCTAAAATAAATGAAATTTTCACCCTAGCCACAGTTTATACAGTATATATACATCTACAGGCGTCGCTGGATTAAATGCGTTGATTTTCATTTCACCCCAATTAAACTGAAGACAAAGCTCATACTAATAAAGACCAAAAAGAATCACTGTTCTCTGGCCCCTGGTACAATGCAAATTTCGACATAATTGAGCCAAAATGTATGGTTTTATTGCTGGTCATAATCCATTTCAGGCTGCTGGTGGCAGTTTTGTTGGGCCTATCACCAAAAATGAATAACTTATTCATTGTATTGTGCACTGTAGTTCCGACTCCAACATTTCGTCGTGGACAGGTGGACATATTTGTGACCAATTCACGGTACCATTGTCGTGTGCGACCCACCGCGTTTTGTGAGCCTGAATAGCTTTGGTTAGGTTACATTGTATTGGCATTGTTAGAGTAGGTATTTCAAAATATTTATCAATGCTCAAATAATCCTGGGCATAAGCTACAAGCCTAAAGTTGAAACGAACATGGTAAAATGTCCGTAAACCTGGACTCAGGCTCACTTATGCTACTGCAACATAGTTCAGCTTTCAGCTTATAATAAGGTACCTACCTACCTACCAACATATGCATCTAGAAATACGAAAGTCAATTCCAGAAACGACTTTCGGCAGAGATAATTAGGTCTAGTCCACCGTGTACCTGCGTTCTATTCTGTATTATTTACTGCCTGGACCTTTATTTACTGCATTTACTACATAGTTCGAGAAATGGAAAAGGAAGTCATAAGACGGTAGAGGGGAATAGCTCAAGGAATGATTTAAGAATTATGTGAAATCAATGAAAAGGTAATTCCGGCCAAAAGCAAAAATAGTCCAGGTCCAGCTTCAGCCAGTTCTGTTAGTATTTCTTCAATTCTCATACGGACTCTGAAATTATGTTTCTCCGAATCCGGCGGCGGTGGCGGTGGCCCTCTCCTCTAAGCCATATGCCTTATTAGATGGAATATGAATAGAACCGGTAGCTGCGCCGGATTGTCTTCCGGCCCCATTATTTCTTTCATACAGGATCAATGGGATAATGTTGACAGGGCTTCGTCGGATGCTGAACGGAGAATTCGTAGCGGATACTTCTACCTTGTTCAGTCGATTTCATAAATTGACCCTTGGTTCGACAAAACAAATTGGATTTGAGACCACAGTTCGTCTTTACGCAGAATTTGGTGACCCCGGTCATACTGAGAAACTTCATTGTTCGTGAACAGGTTCACATGAAAATATTGGCATTCTTTGCGACGAAATTACGTGGATGTGATAACTGGTGACCAATTTGACCATGCAAAATTCGTATTTTTATTCAATTATGGACAATTGGATTATTTGTTACTCGTTCGCCATGATCACATTGTTTGTGACCGCTTTGACCGAATGGTCAATTTGTATTGTGTACGACCATTTCGCGTTTGAAAATCGGCATTATTTATTATAATAGTGTATTCACCAGGGTAATTCCACTGTTTGTTGTTTGCCCTCGCCGTTCTATATAACAGGGAGGGCAAACTACAAACAAGCAGCAACAATGGTTTTCACCAGGGTAATTGCAGTTTGTTTGGTCGTGGCGCTGTATATAGCGCCACCAGGGTATTTTCACCGTTTGTTTGGTTGTTTGGTTGTCTGCCCTTGATAGGCAAGGGCAGACAAGCAAACAACCAAACAAACGGTGAAAATACCCTGAGCGCCACGTTTGCCTGGTTTGTTTTCACATATAGTTAATTCTATGTGTGTGGACTCCATAGTAAACTATCATAAATAAATAACACAACGGCATCTAAGAATTAAATAAGTCGACTAACACTGTTTTGAACCCACTGCATATCAGCAATCAGCAGTATGTCTCCAAGCGAAATATCCTGGGCGAAACTGTCGGATACAAACCATCTAGCATATGTACAACTGTGTAGTGCTTTTTCAGATTTTCGATTCTAGATAAAGCTCTGACTCTGAAACACTACGAACTTGGGACGTGCACACAAAATCAATGCAAGGCAATTGATCCGACAACCGTGTGAAGCTACAGCTACATATACACCGCTGCTGTTGGAAGGCTTTCTCCGCTGCTCCATCCAGGTATACTTTTGGTATGGAAGAAAGGTGAAAATTTTCATGGGCGGGGCAAATACATTAGTCCAGTAAGCTCAATCTAACGCACAATGCTCCCATACTCTATCTTTCCTGTACATCGTGAATAAATGCAAATACAGAATAATGAATAATTTTATACGACGTACGCGTAGGAGAAAGCATAATGAACCAATGAACGTATACAGTACGGAATTAATAGCATAGTGTGAGATCAATACGGTCCGGTCGTATACGAAACTAACAACGGCAATAAAAGCATACTACCTACATGTATGCATATATGTAGGTAGCAATAGTAATAAAATAGACCTAATCTTAATTATGCATCTCTGAAATTAAAAGTTTTTTTGTGTATTTTCTAGCCTCACTCCGGGTAGTGCTTCCGTATAACGTTGTAGGTAGGCAGCTAGGCAAAATGTACGTCGACAAGGCGGGGAGATGAATTAGGGACATTTTATATATTCGAGGGCCTCATAAATGTGTAGCATATAAAACCTTAGTGAATTACTCATATAAGGTACAACATAAAATTCCTTCTTTAGCGATGTGTCATTTAATCGTTCTAATTTCTAAATAAATGGTTGAACTGCAAAACTTTTTAGAATTTAAAATTGTTCGAAATTTGGGTACCAATGTCGAATGTTAACTTTGTTAGGTTAGGTTTTGAAATATCTGGTTAGGTTAGATTGAAAGCTTAGTGTAGCCTAACTTTAGAGAACCTAACCTAACACATGTAGCTTTTGAATTCAGTCGTAAAATCGTGAATTTATATACCAAATCTTAGAGTTTAATTACCAAGAATCCGGAAGTATTGTCGAGAAGACAACGGAAGCGGACGGTGAAAGAGCGCTCGAGGAAGTTGGAATGGTCATGCATGGTTTCCTGGAGTGACATTCCAGACAGCTCTGCCGGACTCATGGCATTCCACATTAATTGTCTCTGGAGTTCTTCCCGATCTTCGGAATGCACCAATTCATACACGGACTGATGAACAATGTCCGACTGGAAATTGCAAGACAAATCAATATTAAATTAATACCTGGTCAATTTGGCATATTATTTAAGGTGTTTTTAACTCTTCAGTATTTCGCGCTATTTCACTTATGAGCCTTTATATGGTTAATCAATTCAAGAAATCAACACGAATTATTGTATCCCTGCACCCTGCAAGCATGCAACTGCACCATATATAGGTAGCCTATGGTTCTACCTGTGAAATTGGCAATGATTTACGGGCCCGACTGGAAACGGGACAGACACGTATTAACGTGTCCGACTGCACTGCACGTATAGGGCGGGTGCAGGGTGCAGGGAATTGGATCATTTACAACGACCTTGACACTCAATATATACATATATAGGAAAAAACTTTGACCCAGTGCCGTGTGGTGTGTAGGATGTATATATGTGTCCATGACTGACTGCAGTATGGCTTAAGTTTCAAGAGGGTTTTCACCTTCGCATGCAATTTTTGGTTTCTTGACACTCATTTTTTAACGGAGTTCTACACGCACGACAGGCCGCCATAGGAAGAACTGACGACTATTCACGTAAGGTATTTACGTTACGTTACATAAGGCTCGTAGACATGAAACTCGTCAATTTTAATATTTAATACAAATTATAATGAACTAATGGGGCTAAATACATTGAGAATGGTTAGTATTGGACTCTATGCTGACTTTGGCGTTAATTGTACATGGTAAACTGATTTTATACCTACCACGAATAGTTTAGGAACATGCACCAAATATTTTACCAATATATCATATACCTATACGATTCGGTATCGTACATCGTACTTGCATTTGTTACACGTACAGCATTCATACTTTTTAAAAAATTACCCCGATTTGTCTAAGATTCAACTTTAAAAACTTTTTTCCTTTGTAAAATTGATGAGTGTGACGGGTTGACCTGCCGGGTCAGTCTGACGCTTTGCATTATGCAGTCAGATAAATAACTGACGGAAAATCGTGCATTTGCCTGGGTCGGAAATCTCATTGTTCACCACAGCTAATCAATTTCTTAATACCACACTAATATTTCATATTTCTACAGTTTGGAAATTCAAAAATTCAATCAACCCGGACAGTATAAAAACGTGTCATTTTATAGAAGAATCTTATGGGAAAATTCCCTATGCTACAGTACAATGAAAGATACTCGTATTGCATCGTTCGATTGCATTTTCTAAGCTGTATGGTACATATACATATGAGTCCGGAGGTGGTCAACAACAAAAACAAAAAACTGGTATTGTTTCTCCTTGAATGAATTGTTCTCTCAGGAATCTCGAAATTAAGACATAGATCACCAAAGGAGGGCTCAAGAAATACGAGGTAAAAAAAATACTGCTTTCAACTCGATATAAAAATGTCATCGTAAATAATTTCTGGGTTTTTAAGGGTGGAGCTACAAACACTTCTTTTAAGCTTATGAAGTGCACATACAAAATACTTTCGGTATTTCTGAATGTGTACGTTACGTTACATAATAAATTGTAAATCCTAGGTACGTATTCCTTATTTAACGGTACAGTACAGCCACGCGCCGAACGAGCCCTTATCCGTTATCCCTTGTGAACGAGACCCAATATATTCCCAATAATCATAAATCAGGAGGCTGGTCCGTATTGGAATAATGGACCACAATTAGTGAGCGGGGAGTACATAGAGTGTTGAATAATGAACATTTAGGTATGTTATTATTTTTACCTGATGAAATCCCAGGTAGCTCTCAATGCTGTGCGTTGCAAAGAAAACTTCTCCGTCACAGGTCAGAATTAAGAGAAAACCATTCAGGGCCTGAAATTGAAAAAAAAATTAAAATTATTACGGGAACTAGCACATATTACATAGGTATATGACTTATATATTCCTGACAACTAGCCATAATTCAATTACATAACTGATCACTAAAGTTTAAACTGGTATTACCTAGAAGTATTATAAATATTCCAACCGGTGCAAAAATGCCGTTTTTGTTTTTTATATTTTAGGAGCACAGCCGGAAAACTGGCAATGTCCGAAATGTATGTTTGAGTAACCTCGTTAAAATGAGTAGGTACATCTAGCTTTGGATATCTCAGGTTAGACCAGGAACGAATTAACTTGGAACTCACACTAAATTTAGTATACTATTTCGGGCTGTGGACGTTTTGTCATTTCGGGTGATGTCGATTTCAGGCTCGAATCCTAATATAATATAAGTGCAACTCAACGCGTTACTATGAAGAAGTCCCGACATATTTATGAACCCTTATGCTGCTGAGTTGAATAATGCTGACTGAGAAAGTATGAAACTGACAAATCCCCCAGTTACAAGTTACAACTTATTATGTATCTCTAACTTACTAGATACCCTCTGTCTCGACAAATACAATATACAATACAATAATAACGTTGTTGTATACAAAGTTGTGAATTTTGATTCCGTGCTGGTTCCAAGATCATAACTTCACGGTAGGTGGGTTTCAACGGATTTTGATTCCAAGTACCTTGTTGAAAGGATACATAATACCCAGCCATGCGACAGAAAAAAAATAGCTCATAAACTTCAATTTAAATTAGTAAACATAGTTACCTCTATTCTATGCTGTATCCAATATCTAAGGACATCGCACTGTAAGTACTGTAGATGCATGAGATCCAGCCTATAACTACAGTTAAATCGCTTGGCAAACGACTGTAGCAGATTGCGGCAGATACCACAGGTGGACGCATAAAATTTCCCATTGGCATTTGCACGCCGTAAAATTTCAAGAAATTTCGGCAAGAATATCTCCTAATTTTTAAAATGTTTAGCTCAAATTTCTGCATGAATTCTGTTTATACCTTAGAAAGTACCGTATGCTTTCCCAATACAAAATCTCCAGCAAATTGAGCTAAGACTACGACGAGATTCATAAGCTATAAAATTTTTAAAAAAATACTTAAATTGAACAAACCAATCCGCTTGCATTCTGATATAAGGATAACCCATGTTATGTTTTGTTTTCCCTAATGACACCCTGCCGTTTACGACAGTTTTATGAACTTGGAACTCAAAGACGCGGAAAGTCGAGTCCAGTCCACTCCACTGCGTTTATTCTCCGCGTCTGTCTCCTATGTTAAATCCCCGCACGTACCCCATACCAAGCTCGATGAGTTGAGAGATGTCAGAAAATTATAAACTTGTCTTGTTTTCTCTAACCCGTCAAATCCAATCAAAATATGTTTCGAGATTTTTACTTTATGAAATAATGTCTGAATATTAAATCTTAATACCCATTGTCTAGTCTGGATGAAATCTTTCTTCCTGAGAAAATGAATATACCAATTTGTCGTGGACGCTCACGTTTAGAGTTGTAAGTTTTAAGGCCATTCTCATCTTTTAAATTTTGGCGGTAACTCGTAATGTTAGCTAATGAGGAAAACATGATTAAATTCAAGGTTTGTAACTACCTTTCATATTGGACTATGGCTTTGAAATTAGATGTATGATATGTCGTTGGTTAGCATTACGCGATACCACCAAAAATTCAAGCCATGAGAACAACCTTAAAGGCCTAGCATCATTAAGATTTAAGAAAAATTCTGTGTTCTGTGCTAGAATTTTTCTGTACGTACACCGCAAGCCAGAAAGAAACCAGAGTCTCATCTCGTCACAGAGAATTACTGTGTATTACTGTGAGAGGGTCCCGGGACCCAACACGGCCCCTGACACCTGATTTATTGAGCGAATTTGTATCTGCCATCCCGCCCCATTATTCATCACAGACGCTTTTGCTTCTCTCGGCTCGGATGAATAACATAAAAATATATATACCTTACTTACATCATATAACTTAAGGTAACCTTAGCTTAACTCTCCGCATGGAATATGACGATAGTCATGCCAGCCCTGGAACCAGAGCCAGTTTCATACATTATCCATCCATATATACTGAACTGAAACTGACTTTTTTCTGTTTTTTACTACACAAGAAAAAAGCGTATCTATAGGTACTTTTGTTTTGTTCTTTTTTTAAATGAATAAATGAGTGAGTCGGAGGAGTATTGCCTACGGAAATCTAAATGGATTTTTTTTAAGAGAAGAGGAACTCTCGTATTAATAGTGTAAATCTGAGGGCAAGGGACTCTCCCTTTTCTACCTTCATTATAATCTCATTATACATGCATTATTATTACTTCCCTCAGCTCTTATTTATGTTGTCCAGTCCAGTTCCAAACAGTCAATACAATTCATAGTATTCTGTTATTGTATTATTTGGAAGCTTCAGCTCATTAAGGAAATATGTAAAAATGCATCAGACTGAAGTCAGTTTCATTGGTTTTCAGACCATTTTTCTATTATTATCATACATCAGAATATATTGATATCAGGTAGGGAACCAAAACGCATTTTAAAAGTTTAGTAATCGTAAATGAATATTTTAATTAAACACTTGGGACGAATGAAGTTGAGCTTAAGGTCCACTTTATAGCGTCAAGCGTCTTGTCTCGTGGCTTGGGCCCGCTAGGTGTCGCTTATGAAAGGCAACAATTTACCAGTATCAATCTTAAAACTTTAAATTAAATATTAAAATTTTTAATAATTTCTAAAAATTAAATTCTGACGTCTCCGAACTTAACAACGTAAATATTCGGAATATTTGTTAAAATTTTAAATTGATGTTACATTTACCCAACGCATTTCTTTCAATGATAAATTCGTCTAATTATTGAGGAAAAGCTCAGGCATCAAGGAAGGAAAAGTGAGTGATTGTAAGGAATTAGTCGATTGACTGTGAGTTGTTTTTTCTTTGGCTTTGGCATGAGAGACTAATTGAGAGAACGTGACAGGCACACTATGCTATTCAAATATAAGAAACTGTTTGTTTTCACTCCTTTTGAAAAATTCACGCGCATTTCGTATGGGTCGTTTTGTATTCAGTAAATTCCATCTATTAGTAATATCATATTTTGAACTAATAATACTATGTAATTAATTCTTTTTGAACGGACACATGAATTACCAACCGCCAAAGACGTTGTAAAATTCGCATAGCGTAATACGATCTGTGATTCGTTAGCCATGGTCGTTACCAGTTATACCGGGCGCATGAATAGTTATACATACCTACATAATTCGCTTTTTCAATTCACCTTAGCTGCTACCATTTAATGCGAACCTGTTCATATGTTTCTCTTTAACGTTAGCCTACGAATTCGAGTTTGTGTCTCGACTTAGCCGTTCAGTCAAATAAAATATAAAAGAAGAAATAACATTTCAATGGAATCGCCCCAAAGCTTCCATTTCCTTGTTTCGTCATCTACAAATTTGAGATTAATTTTCGACTTTGACCGTTTAACGAATTTGCTCTTACGGCTCGCTTTGGACGTTACCGTTACTAGTGATTACCTATACTATGTAAAAACTTGCATTAGGTCGAATTCGCCAGTCATTTCGCTTTTTCGCTCACACAATTTTTAAGGGTTCGCCTTTGCGGTTCGATTTCTACCAGTTCCCTCACAGTCGGCCCCGTCCGCCAAGCTGCAATTTTCACGGATTCGCCGTGCAATTCGCTTTTAACTTCTGTCTGACATACTAGCAAGGGTAACTGTCCAACCTGAAATGCCTTCGAACACCCTCTCAGTCACGTAGGTAATATGTAATCAATACAGAAAACTTCCTCGTATGAGACCCCGGTCTGCCTATACAATTAAATCCCAACATTTGACAAATTAGTGTCGTCAGGATTCTATTACGCCACAGAGTCACTGACTATGCACAATCACTTCATATTTTACAGCAGTCTGTCTGGTCTGAGCCGCCCGATTCTTTCACTAAATTGAGACTCATTTATTATAACAAAAATCCATTATTTCCTCTACTTCACCCACACGTACGGCGTACGGTCACAACTCACAATACAATAGGCCCATCCGCAGAGGCAAAGTTAAAGGTAAATGCACTTTTCAGAGAATCCTGGTCCTGTCGTCTGCCGTGGCCGTGGCTGGGCGGAATCGATTCATCAATTACTGCATACTGTACGTACACACTACCTACCATATTATTCAATCAACATTGCGGATGCTACAAAGGTAACTTTTGTTCTTCCGCACGACGTAGAATTGGCCAAAATCTACAATTTTCGAAGTGATAGGCGAAACACAAAAAACTTATATCAAACCCCTAACTGGTTTTCTTCGTTGGTTCTCTGATGAGAAAAGTTTTTACATCTAAAAGATCTTGAGCAAAAATAAGAACGAAAATGTCGACTTCAATCTAAGATCCATATAACATATCTAACCCCCAACAAATACGTTTTGTCTCAATGCACACGCCGCTGCACTAATGGGATTTCGGGATAAACTCTATCAAAACGAACAAACCAAGTAAACTTAGTTTCTTATAATTTCAGTTTCTGTTGAGAAAGCCCCGAGAAAAAACTGCAGCGAAAATGTAATTAAGTTGTGTATTTGGGTATCGGGGGGTTTCGTCGTAGAAAATTCGATATGTACGGTTGCACATATGATATTTTACCAAAATCTGCCATAGCATATGGCAAACGACCACAGCAAAATGTCCGTGTACAAACGTAAATTTCTTCCATAAGGATTTTTGTTTGCCATTATCTGCATGAATTATGGAGCCTTCCCTAATCCGTAATTTCATCTCCTGAGTTAAAACGAGTCCTTTGTATGCTGTATATGTGTCGCATGCAGTTCCACATTGGGCATAGGATTTTTCCTGGAGGCTCCGGGAGATTAGGAAATGATGTAGTACTCCGCGGATCAGAGAGAGATGAATTTATTCAGTTTCAATTCACTTAAGCTGATGGTCAATTGACATGCAATCTTCCTACGCTTTCTCTCCGCGCCTCTGCTGAAACTCTAACCAACAACATTGGCTTGGACGTTGTTGGACGGTAGAAAAATGTCAGGATCAATTACGGTTGGTTAGCCGCTAGACGTATTAGCCATTAGCTACTTAAGTAAGCTTTATCAGCTCTGCCGCTTAAGTTTCTCAAATTTATATTTGCTATATAGTTTTCTTTAGGTTTTAGTTAAATACATTTTCGGCCTGGGTATTGTAAGCATTTTTGATAACCTTGATATAAATTCGTTGCCTACCTGAAGAAACATTTCTCCGTCGAGGGGTGTGTGGTCGTAGGCAGTGAGGTCACGGCATCGGTACTCGGGTCCAGCGGCGGGGTCATCATTCTCTCGCATTGACCCTGTCAAACCCAAAATAAAGTTGCTTTGTAAGAACAAGGTTTATGATATGATATAACTAGCCTGTGTGGCCATGGCAACCATGGCCCGTCGCGTTGTCGCCCTGTAGTTGTTTACTGTTTGTTTACT
>JAQFYT010002382.1:0-13093 GCA_034694925.1 Ceratophysella denticulata | reverse complement strand
TGTATACCTTTACATAAGAAGACTTGACCCACCCACCCACCAAACTGATAACGATGTATGTGGACGCCGCCCAACCTGTATACATAACTAGTAGAGCTCCTGCTCGCAACACTTGACTCCGTGAGGCCATTGACTCTTTTAGCTTCTACAGAATTAAAGAAACTAAATGTTATTTTACGTGCGCTTCGAGGCATTTCACGAGACTTCAACGTGATACATCATGTATCGACATCCAGATTTTAAAAATATCGGGACTGGTATTCAAACCCATGCACAACGATACCCGATCGTGCACACTAAAAAAATCCCGCCACTACTACCCCAAGTAAAACGGAATTTTGATCCTATTCCTCTCGCGTGCTCTGCTCTGGTCATAATTGATCAGACTAAACTTTTTTGCCTAAAACATAAAACGATAATTCTGGTAAAATCTGGATCGATGATCACTGGACTAGGGTTTCCCTGGTTTTTGCCACGGTTGTTTTCGCCACCGTTACCGCAAATCGTTTTTGGGACATTGTGTACATATTATATCCGTCCTGAGAATGAAGATATGTATAAACCGGCAACCCACTTTGAGAGTAGTCGGTTTTAAGGCGAAAATCGAATTTCCGAAAACTAAAACTACATCCTAGTTTCCGAATAAAAAATAAAGTTTTTCAGTCATTCTAATTTAAACTCGGTCGGAGTACATACAGGGCGACACGAAATGTTTTGAAGTCATTGTTCGCTTTTCGGAAGTATGACCTGGAGCGGAGAAATACATTTCAAGAGCTTAAATTTGACCTTTTTCAATATTTTGCGCTGCACAGCGATCATTTGTAATAAAAGTCAAAATAATATTGTACCACTAGATTCGCAATGAAATTTGCTTTAATTTGGTATGTCATATGTCATTGTATGATTTCTGGAAGCATGACCTAGAGGGATGCAAAACATTTCGTGTCGCCCTGTACATGCATGAATGAATAGTATCTTGTATACCGATACCAATACAATTTTACCAGTCACAGCCAGTCTAACGGTTGAGTTAATAGGAGGCATAAAATAAACTGACTACTGCTTATATGTTGCTGACACCACCGACCGTTACTTGTTACTTACCGGCTTTACATGTGACAATTATGTTTATGAGTTATTAGAGAGTTATTAGTTTATTAGTTATTTCTTTACCCCTGTTACAGCTTCTCAATATTGTGGGTCACGTGGAAATCTTGAAACCAGAATGGATGGATTTTGGATATGACATGCAAATTGCGCTTCACAGTAATTTGGTGGAACATATTGTTGAAGCGTATAATTTTGACAAAAACTTCACTGAGGATGATATTAACAAAGTTCTGTCGGAGTTCCGTGAGACAGGATTCCGCATCAAGTAAGTAACTCGCCATGTAGCATGCATTTTTAAACGTGCCGATCCCTACTTATTTTAGCATTGATCGCGTAGTTATTTTGACTGTAAACTGTTGCATGCCAATACGCTGTACTTATTCAATTTCAATGCACCCCAATAATGTAGGTGGATTGATGATTCCC
Source organism: Ceratophysella denticulata (assembly GCA_034694925.1). Lineage (NCBI taxonomy): Eukaryota > Metazoa > Arthropoda > Collembola > Poduromorpha > Hypogastruridae > Ceratophysella > Ceratophysella denticulata. Next base: position 11,557 of record JAQFYT010002382.1, on the reverse strand, counting down.
ACGCCCTTCTAATATTCAAAAATAAGGAGTCTGCTGCTGAGGCACTTACTGTTCACCATCCGATATTGAAATTGCGTCCTATGCTAGTTGCCTCAAAGGAAGCAAAACTTAAAGTTAAGCGGAATTTTGACCTGACGCTACCGTTCAAGGAGAGGCCAGTAACTGTTCCGACAGTTGCAAGAAGACTAATTTCTTCCAGTTTGGGTCTCAGGACTCCAATTACCCCAACTGTATTAAAGGAGGAAGAGGACATTTTACGAAAGGCTCGAGGTTTGTTCCTTTTTTTGGTCAAAATTAATGTGGTAGCGTGGAAGGATGCGAAGAATACGGGAGCTGGAGAGGAGCCGAGGAGCGGGTGGGAGTGAGAACAGCGGCTGTTCAGGCAATAAGCTTATGGTCGCGTTTTTTTTTTAATTTTCGGTATTCGCACATGCGCGCACCGATTGACCTGAAAATTTGTTCGTATCTCGACATTGAGTAGACCTTTCCAATGAGGCTTTAAAGTAGACCCTACTCTGAGTGGTTCCGGAGATAAGAGGGTTGTTTCGGTTTACACTCTGAGAAACATTCATTCATTGACGACGACGTAATGTATTGATACAAACCAATTTAACTTACAAAACACCCTGCACACCAAGACAATGTTACTCGAATATGCAATGCAACAAACATGAAGGGTGTCCGTGACTTTCTGAACAGGCGGTACATACTGTCTGTGTTGCCATTAACCGCATATAGTAAATTGTATATATGATAGTATTTTGCTGTAATCAAATGTACGTGAACACTATAATAGTATTTTTTGGATAGTGTACTTATGTATTACGAATAATACAATAATAATGTTACAATTAAGGTTTAGTCATGGCTTAAATAATGTGCACTAATTTTTTATTTATGCATGTGTTGTTGGTATTATAACCTGTAACCTAACCTAACACTGGCCGAGCACTAACCCAACCTGTTATAATATAAGTGGACGAATATTGTATTCGTTTAATGTATGTACATCGACCGCTACTACAACATGCGAGCAACCGAGGTTTGTTTGTTTTCGAGGGCGTCAGAACGGACCAGCTCGGTAAAAATTTTACTCTCCTAAAATCCGCCATGACACCCTTCTTAGGGCCATACAGACAGTACTGTCGGCCATTATCGAATAAAATCTTAAAACCTTTCCGTGAGTACAACGGCCTCACTTTCTTTGCGTTTTGTGTTCAGGAAGGCCTCAAAATAATGGTTTCGAGATTATATTTGAAATTAGCCTACAGACTACAGTAGGTCATTCGTGTTGGTGCCAGTTTAGGCTTTCTAAAATAATATTGATTGTAATTGTACCAGAAATCGCACATAATGAAGCCTGAACCAATAGCATATAGCATCTACCTATTCCCTAGATTTCTAGCTTAATTGCAATAAATCAAGAATGCTATGTAACCGTAACCGGTATCAGCAAGTGCACCTAGACCTAGATAACTAATGATTGGTAATAAAGACTTACTTATCGAGCAGAAACTGGTGCTTATCGTTCCGTGAGTTCAAACTATCTTGAGAAGTTGATGCTATAGCCTGTTGTGAAGTTCCAGAAGGGTCCGCCGTGAAAACAACAGCCTGGGCATTTGGAGGTGGGGGAAAGACACTTCGTCGAGTTGATCCTATGGCAGAGGCCGCCGAGACGCTGGAGCCCTGAGCAGCAGCAGCGGACTGATGCGGTTGACTCCCTACAGCCCCGGCTCCGTGACGCGGATGAAGGAGTCGATCATAAGGAACAGCAGCTCGTCGTACGCCCGACAATTGGGACAGGAGCTCTGCGATAGGATCCACAGGGTCCCGGGCCCCTGACGGTGAGAGTCCACCAGAACTAAAGTGCATATTCGGACGTCGACCTCGTCCTACTCCTAGTGTTCGTGCGGGTTGTTGGACTCGGCGCAGATTCTGTCGTGCTGATTGACCGCTTTCTACAAGGAAGTACTTCATTAACTCTACTTCGGGCAGAGATTCTACAGCTCATTCAAACAGAAAAAGAAAAAGACAACCTAACCTACACGAAAAAACAATACAGGACAAAATAAGTGTAAGGAAATTAATTTGGACTACTAAACTAACCGTCTCGGATTTGTTGCCGATGTTCCAAAGTCAAATGAGCCGCTAAATCATCTGTGACTAAGTTTGGCTCTCCACCTGGCACTGAGGCGCATATGGGACAAACCTGTTCCAACATAAATTGAGTTACAAATTGGCATAGTACTCAACTCAATATCAATATAATATGTACATATGACCATGAGAATATACGACATCAACCTTAACTATTTTTAATTTTTCAGGTATTTGCAAGAAACTGTGTTGCAGAAGCTCGTAAGGGCCAAAAATAGATAATTCTTAGCCATTTCATTGAGCTTCTACAAATATTAATATTGCACGTCTTCTACACTTATACCATATTGTAAATTGATACAAGTTCTAGCCAGTGCATAAGGGAAACTGCAAACAGCAGTGAATATGTAAAGTAAAAATAGAATAGGTTAGGTTAGGCTAAATATTGGTTCCCAACTATATTTTCTTCGTTCGTTCATACTCACCAGCGTAGAAATAACAAAAAACACCGAAAAACGCTAAAACTATAGCTACTAGCTACGCTACAGCTAATCAGGAAAGGCAGCAAAACACCGCTATTGATAGAGGCAGAGGTTGATAGTTCCTCTCGACACAAGTAACTTCAAACAGAAACAAACTACCCAACAGTCTATAGAATTTGAATATCGAATATGCAAATGAAATGAGAGACCCACCACTTCAGTATTACAATTGACATGCTCTGCTGAGACATGAGCCTGAAGCTCAGTTTCTGTGAATCCAAGACGGCCGCAGACAGGGCAGGTGAGGGCATGATTTATTTCTGAAGACGTCTCACCCCCATAGTATAATTCTGAAAAGATAATGATAAATAGATAATGTATAATATTCAGCCTCCAATTTCACTTTATCTACATTTATCCTGTCAGAACTATAAAACTGTTAAAGGGAGGTTCGGGTTCAGGCTCGATTTTATGATTCTTAATTCCTATGTTTATTTATAAGTAACTGTGGCATATTCACTCACGTCCAACTACAACTCTATTTGTACGGTTCGCTTGGTTGCTTGACTTTAACTTATCGCTAGCTGCCATGCTGTCATTAGATATCGATATTAAGCATTACAGAAAAGTTACGCTTATAGTTATAGCTACCTAGTTCAAAATCGCAGAAAATCCGAATGAATTTAATTCAAATGAACTCACTACTACGAAAAGACCTATGGCAAGTACTGCCAGTAATATTATAATTATATTAGGTACAGTCTTCAGCATGCTATATGAAGGTAGTTAGGATTACTGGAAAAACTCAGCTCAACACAAACAGCTCCTGGTTACATTATACTAAAAAACTGGAAATTAATTGAAAACAACAGACTTGGAGATGACTGTCCTTACCATAGTCAGTTCTTGAGAGGATGCACTGGAGAGGATGGTCTGGAGAGTGACGTGAAGTTGTGGCTCCTGCCTCGAAGCAACTGGCACAAAGGTCATAGTCATAGCATCGGAGACATTTGAATCGTCGTCCTTTGAAATTACTCTTCATGCAGGCATCACAACTAACGCCTTCATGACGAGACATTTCCTCCTTCAGTCGTCTTCGAATCTTCTCAAAATTAGCTCCACCTTCTCTCAAATTCATTAAATCCCAACAACTCCAATTCGAAGGAGTTCAATCCTGGACCTCTGCAACAAATCACACAAATCATACGTTTTAGTTTAAAGAATATTTCGCGAAATCATCTCAAGTTCCATAATAGGTCAACTGTGAACCTCAAACAAGGTCACAACTTTCGTCGTTGGGCATTGATAAACCATGATGATCTTGTAGGAAAAGTCCCAAGAGGTAGAAATGGAAAACCTTTACCATTAACCACTCCGTAAACTTTTCCAGGCCTTGTTTTGGCACGTCTTCTACACTCATATTAAATTGAATTTAAATAAGAGTTCTAGCCAGTGCATTCGATCGTATTTGTAAATCAGACAATAAGGTATAAATCATATTTTGTAAATCAAGAAGAGTAATTTCTAGCCGAAACTTACCTGGTCAGTAAAAATTTTATACAGTAATTCACCGGCTACCAAACCGTGAATCTTTGTGAGTGCACATTACAATTACAAACAAGAACAAGTTAAACCGAATTTTGAGATTGAGCGAGTAAAATCCAAAAACCATTAATTTTCTATTATTTATGGGTTAGTTCTTTGTTTTTTCAATAATCACAAGTGTAAATCATGCATGGCAACACAAACACAACCCTAAACTAAACCCCTTCGCATCACATTAACGCCAGTACGGTAATCTTTACTTATAAAATCGTAACGCGTAATCCGAGCTAGCTAGCGAGCGTCCGCCACGTCCGGTAAACAAGTTTATCAACACAGTAGTGCACACTGGCACGTTGACATGCCAACAATTACACACCACGAATTCAAAATTGGATTTCAATTTTTTCATATTTTTTGAAGAATTAACATATAAGCTGTAAACAACTACAGGCGACAACGCGACATGCTAGTTATCTAATAATGATTTTTATCAACTGCGTAAGTACTCATCTGTAGCTGAAACCGAAGTACCCAAGTTGGCAAATGGTACCTTGTAAAAGAACTATTAATATCAACGCTGGGTAATACAATTATCTTTATTTAGAAAACTTCGTCACCGGACGCATCCTTATCGGAAATTAGAAACTGACTGTATTTCCATTAAGTTATGCGTGCACACGACCCTCACGCCGGGCAAGGGCATATGTAGAATAAAAATTTACTCATTTTCCGTCAGATCTACAGCTATTCGGAATCAGTAGGCACCTAATAATAAAAGTTAAATAAAACTCACAATCACAACCATATTTCGAATTCGACGCGAAAAAACATGAATAAAACGGAATAGTGACTGGAGCAAACTAGCTTCATTTGCATTCCTAATTAATAATTTCCATGGTTAGGTTCGGTTCGGTTCCTGATGGAACCGAAACTGAACCGGACCGCAGATACTGGAACCGGAGGTTGGAGTCGGGATAGTGGCCTGTTGAGTATAAGTAAAACGCCCCACCTGAGAGCGTCCCACCGTCCCACCAAACGGCAGGATTTCTTTTTGTAACCCGTGGAGGAAAAGAAAATCACAATCACAGGTCGGCATTTGAGATTCATTCTATAGGTTATAAGGTTAGGTTAGGTTTTCCAAAACGCCAGGGCTATCAAGAAACCTAACCTAACCTAACTAGAATATAGCAACTTACAACCTAGCGGGGGACCGACCTGTGCTGTGAATACACATCGACATGTAAATTGCCTCCACTGGCTACAAGAAAATCTGGCAGTGGGACGTTGGGGTGGAACGCTCTCAGGTGGGACGTTTTACTTAGAAAATTTCGCAACAGGTCACTATCCCGACTCCAACAGGAGGAACCGAACCGTAATTTTGTTTTGGAACCGGAACCGATAAGATTAGGAATCCTAATCTACAATGTAGGTACTTCCTAGAATGAAAATTGAATGACTTTAGACATAATTCATAATTAGGTCGGGTCGGGGTATCGGAAGAAGTGTGAAGTGACAGGGCACAGGCGACAGGATATTAACAAGGTATCGCATTAGAGAACGGTTACTGTCACGGTCAACGGAATTTCAGTACACAACGGGCAGTGCACAGGGTAGAGCTAGAGCACAACATTTTGGAAGAGTGAAGAGGTGTCAAATCCAAGGTCTGCATGGGTCGGGTCGCCCGTGTCCTACGAAGACAAATCAAAAGTTGGATAATGCATTCACCCCGTCCACCGTCGTTTGTCGTCGTGAATTCCGTATAATATGGCATTGGGCCCTCTGTCCGTATTCTAGTAAGTTAGTGTCTTTGACACTTCTTCCGAGACCCGACCCATAATTCATAGGTAATTAAGTTCAAAGTGTAGGCATGTATCAAATCATGCAACATAAGATATTCAGATGAAATAAAAATATATAAAAATATTCAAAGGTATGGGCCTCAAGCAGGGTTACCTGGAGTGAAGAAGTAGGTGGGTAGTTGTGCGGGAACTACTGCGTCCATTGACGAGTGACACGGTTGCGGAGGTGGAGAAGTTGAGGTGCGGGGGCAGGTAATCCCGTGGCCTTTGTCCCTGGCCCGACACCCGAGTAGGGCTAAGCTAATGTTGAATGTACATATGTACACAGACAACAGAGATAGACAGACAGAGAGGACAACACAGCACTTCTGTATTCAAGATTCAAGTCAGTCATCAGTATTGCTCTGCTCTGGATTGAACATTGAAAGTGGGCTGAGAAGGCGAAGATGACGAGGATCTGTCCAACAACTCCTGATTTCTCTCATATTTGAGTCTCCGCGCTTCCTGGTCACCAAATCCTGAGGAACCAGTTCAGTTTCAGTTTTGGTTTCAGTTGTGCCTGCTCAGATACACGATACACGATACATCGATATTCGGACGTCTGACACAAGGGCTGTTCCAAATATACCGGAAATTAATTTGAAGATTATACTTGATTTTAGATTTTAGTTTTAAATTAGGGTAAAAATATCTCAACGCGACAAAGCGGTAGGCTCGAATTAAATTAAATTGAGCTGATATATTGTATGATTATGATATGGTTACCAGTTCCCATTCGGCAATTTAATATCTTCTTAAGTTGTAAGTGTGGTAATTCCATTGTATACCAGCCCACCCAGTTTTGTTATTTGAGTTTCTTACGAAAAAATACCTCGTTTTCAAGAAATATCTTGGATAATTTAAAATTAAAATGTGACGTTGGAGAGATTACATTATCACTAGTAATATCCAAAGTAACATGCATATAATTTCTGAATTTAGGTTATTTAGGCTAAGGCTAGTATCCATGTGCATAATCGCTCTTCTGATTTCGACTTCTTACAAGCTTTAAGCTTATTTATGCGTAATACACGAGTAGCATCACTGGAGAATTCTTATATACGCTTGTTGAATGATGATTACATAGTTTGAAGAGAGCGGAAATAGCTGGAGTTTTAGTTTAATTTTTAGTAAGTCATGACGATTGGGAAAAATATTTGTTGGATTTGCAATATCCCCGGAATTACCGGTAGGCTTATAATCCATTAAATCTATCTATGATCTATGGTATGGTACTAACCACGGTTAGATATGTATAATTTCATGAAACCTCCCTCGAACATGATGTCACCAAATTATGCTAGGATGACACGAGCGTACCCTTACCAGATCTTTGACGACACAAAATACCGCGTCATCTGTGTCAAACAGTATAAAACAAGAGCTGTCAGGGCTGCTGACTGTGAAATACTCCGACGTCCGACTGTACAGCCAAGCTGCAAGCAAGCGAATGCAATGACCGAGTTTGATCGACACTTTAAAACCTGCGCTAAGCAATCCACACCTACGCTACCGCACCAGTTTTCAAGGTTTTCCAACATAACCACGAGTACGAGTACTTACGAGACGAGTACACGATTGCATTGTAATCAGAAAACATCAAAACGGAACACTACCAACTACTCTCCGCCCCAGTTTAATTGCGAGGTACCGGTGACCCGGGTCAAATCATCGTCGCTTGTCAATTTATTGATTGTCGTCTTCATCATTCGTCGTCGGTACGTGTCCTTTAATTCCAATATATTGCAACATTGCAAGTAAACTCAACAAATGCTGTAATGTTTATAATTGTTAATGGTTGATGGTATATCTTAGCGGTTGTCGCTGTCATGTCGCTGTGTACTGTCAGCCATATTCAAATTCAATAATAGTTGTGACCGTAGCTCAAGTTCAATTTCTGTGCGTTTCCATATCTGGTACGGTTTACAATACAATTGACAATATTACAATAATACAATAGAGCCTCTGCCATGCCTCATGCATTGAGTGCAAGTTCGAGCTGTGTCATGTCATGTTCATGTTGCATCATCATCGGCGGTATAGTCAGTTGTCAGTAGTCAAAGCGTTATGTATGCAGTGCTACATATATAAGTACAGCAATTGTACTGGTAGCTCATTATAAGTGTACCTAATTGAATACTCCATCCTCAGGGTGGGTGGTGGGTAGGTTAACTTTAAAGTTTTGTAAATAGGCGGAAATACCGCCTGCGGCTGAATGACGGTTGTATGTGAATATGTATCATGTATTGCCGCTGAATTATAATTATAGCCATGCCTTCGGCATTGGCTTAATGTCTTTCCTTAAGTAGGTAAGTATACGAACTAACTGCTTAGCGCGAGTAAGAAACAAAAGTATGACTGCGGTGCGTGTTACGTGTTACAGAACCGGTTTAAGGATTCCAGTGTAAAACTTTAGAAGTGGAGAATTCTGGTCTGATACACCATCAACGGATGAACAATACAGTCAAATTAAACATTGTAAATTGTTCCTGTATACAAATTGCAAATAGTTTATTTGATCCCAATAGGTGACAGGGAGACAAAATTGTTTAATATTTGATATTCCAGATTCATTCCAGTCTGGTGAAGAGAAAAAACCTATAAAAATTGCTCTCGACCATGAATAACCTCGGATTCTTATTCTCCTCTTCGAAGCTATGGAGAATGAGAAGACCATCATTGACAACTGTGTGTCGGAGTTACCAAACAAAATCTCAGCAAGGAGTCGTGACTTTCACTGATGGAAGAACACTGTCCCTGAGTACAGGAAAACTGGCCCGGATGACAGACGGATGTGCTGTTGCAGGAATGGGTGACACTTCTGTCATGGTCACTGTCGTTGGGAAAAGCACGCCATCACCCGGTGCCTCGTTCCTACCACTTACCGTGGATTATCGTCAAAAAGCGGCTGCAGCCGGGAGAATTCCAACCAATTTCCTGAGACGAGAACTGGGTGCCACAGAGAGAGAAATTCTTACTAGTCGTGTAATAGATCGATCCGTCCGACCCCTGTTCCCTGATGGATATTCATGTGACACACAAATTGTATGCAACTTATTAGCGGTTGATGGTGTTTATGACCCGGATGTTCTCAGCATCAATGCTGCCTCTGCGGCTCTAAGCCTTTCCGATATTCCTTGGAACGGGCCTGTGGGTGCTGTTAGAATTGGAATGATTTCCAATGAAGTAATAGTGAATCCGACACGGAAAGACATGACCCAGAGTTTATTAAATCTGGTCGTATCCTCAACTTCACAAAACCTGGTTGTTATGTTGGAAGGAAATGCAGAGAACATTCTTCAACAAGATTTACTCAAAGCTATCAAAATCGGTGTTCGAGAATGTCAGACTATTGTAAAAGGTATTCAGACCTTACAAAAAGAAATCGGTAGAGAAAAACGGAATTTAGAAGAAGGATCTTTACAAATTCCAGAGAATATTATTGAAGCCGCTCGAACTCTTTCTGATTTGAGTTTACAAGAAATTTTTGGGAATTTTGAATATGACAAGATGCAACGGGATAAGGCTGTAACAGCACTCAGACAGAGTGTCATTGAAAAGCTCAGGAATGATTATCCCGGTGTGGAATCTAGTGTGTTACACGAAGCATATTCTAAAGTTACTAAATCTGTGTTCCGTAAATTGATACTGGACAATAATACGAGATGCGATGGAAGGGCTCTGACGGATTTGAGAGCAATTAGTTGCGAAGTTGATCTTCATAAACCGCTCCATGGGTCTGCAATTTTTCAACGAGGTCAAACTCAAGTATTCAGTACGGTGTCATTTGATTCGCTGGACTCTGTGCTGAAATCTGATCCCCTGTCCGTAATAACGGGTGGTTTGAAGGAAAAGAATTTTTTTCTACACTATGAATTCCCACCATATGCTACGAATGAAATTGGACGAGCAGGAGTTGTTGGAAGACGTGAAACAGGACATGGAGCACTCAGTGAAAAATCTCTAAGACCAGTTGTTCCTGAAGATTTTCCATTTACTATTCGTGTCACTTCGGAAGTACTTGAATCAAATGGCTCATCTTCCATGGCCTCTGTCTGTGCCGGAAGCCTGGCACTCATGGATGCCGGAGTCCCGATTTCTGCTCCAGTGGCTGGAGTTGCGGTTGGTCTCGTCACGAGCTTCACTGGAACAGACACGAAGCATCTCGAGAAATACTGCATACTTACTGACATTCTCGGGATTGAAGATTACATGGGGGACATGGACTTCAAAATAGCCGGGACCCGGAAAGGAATTACCGCATTACAACTCGACCTCAAAATCCCGGGTCTTCCCCTCAAAGTTGTTATGGAAGCTATTCTTCAGGGAACTGACGCCAAGAGTGCAATTCTTGACTTGATGCAAACTGTAATTGCGAGACCGAGAGTAGAGAAAAAAGACAATTGGCCATTGTCTGAAAAACTAGTTATCCCTGCTCATCGAAGATCCAAATTCTTGGGCTATGGAGGTCGAAATCTAAAGATGGTCACGGCTGAAACTGGTATTCAGATAACTCAAGTGGATGACACGACCTATGCTCTATTTTCACCAAATCCTGGTGCCATGGATGAAGCTAAGGAAATGATTCAGAAATTGTTATCGGAAGAGAAAGAAGTTCAATTAGAGTTCGGGGGTATTTATACAGCTACAGTGGTGGAACTTCGGGATTCTGGGGTCATGGTCACTCTCTATCCGGATATGTCTCCTGTTCTACTCCATAATTCTCAGCTGGATCAACGAAAAATCATGCATCCCAGTGCTTTGGGACTTCAAGTTGGACAGGAACTTTCTGTCAAGTATTTTGGGCGTGATCCAGTTAGTGGAAGCATTCGACTCTCCAGGAAAGTCCTTATGGGCCCATCTGTAGTAACTACTGCTTTGAAATGAAGACTTTCCCATGAAAAGCCTTTTTTAACACATAGTTAACATAATATTTATATTATTAAAATACCATGATAAATTGTAATATTTATCTAAATATGTACATTATGTTTTATGTTATAAATGCTCAATCGAAGCTCAGAATTATATTATTATCAGTAGTAAACAGATCTTATACACTTATATGTACTTACTTAGATCATTATCCTTAAACCGGTTCTTTCCATTCACCGCCAGCAAGGTTTTGTTTACTTATTTCTTTGCGTCTGGTGTTTAGTTCAAACATGACCACATAGAAACTACGCATGGAGCTATAATCTATAATTCAATTGGGTATCACAGATCACAGAAGAGCCAGAACAGACCCTACTGGCATATTGCCTGACCCTTGCATTTCAGGATAAGGTTCTTCTGGCAAAACGTCACGAATCTTTTGTTATTCCCGACAATATTTATTGGGGTAATTTCTTTCCAAATGCCAAAGCCCATGTTTAACGGCCTTGACTGCGAAAAGTTCAATTTCAAGGTAGAGCGCATACTCTAATCGTACATGGTACAGCGACGCCGCCAGTGTAAAGGGTCAGACTAGACGTTATAATTTATTTCCAGATGCTATCCGTTCAAAGTAGAGCGCATCCATAGAGGTGTATATAATACAGACTAGAGGGGTTACTGAAGAAATATTCTGGCAGAGTTTGGAGTGCGCCCTCCAAC
>JAQFYT010002381.1:0-13096 GCA_034694925.1 Ceratophysella denticulata | reverse complement strand
AAATAAAAAAATTACCAATAATATTTGATCCGAAATCCAATTTGCTGGAAACTTAAACCTGATAAACTAGACTTTTTTGTTAGCTTATTACTTCTCCATTTAAAAAATTAGATAATTGCAAATCAATACATAACAATTACACGTTCGAAATCCCTGTTTCAATCTAACAAGTAATTGTACTAAAGATAACTATTTTCAGAATATATTTCAAAATATGTATGTGGATGACCGTATTATGCTACAAAGACGAAATAAGCATTTTTTTTACATATGTCCCCAGGTTATTTGCAACAAGAAATCCGATAAAGAAACGGTACAGTACATACACAGTCATAGTAAATGACAGCAATATTAAGTACCACAGGTTCTTTTGCCTCGGCCAATTTTTAGCAATAATTATCACCTTAAGAAATTGGTAACATTTTCGTGGGTGGCCCCTTGCGTTTTGAGTCTTATAGCTTTTGATTGGTTAGGTTAAGTTACGGTTTCTTCATAACCTAGCCTTGCCAAAGAAAATCAACACGGAAGTTGCAATTTCGGACAAATTCTGCTATAAATCTGTATATTTCAGCTGAAACGAAAAAAATATTTGACTCGCAAACTGCGGCATATTTCCGAGCATGTATGGCTAAATATTGTTTTAGTTTACTCGTACAAGGAGATACGGCCAAACAATTGTATTATAAATTCAATTCAATATTTAGTCGAAGTATTACGTATACAGACGCGTGCTGATTGACAGAAATGAGCACAGGAAGATGTGAGATGTTGATAAGGAGCGATTACGTCCAACATCCGTTAAAACATCAAACGAAGAAGTTCCTTGCATTAGTGAAAGTTGCCTTGTTCTCTGTCGTTCTTCGTTCTTCGTATTATTGAGAGTGTGGGAACTTTTTTCCAAGTAAATATAATACCTATAAAAATTGGAGGATAAAGCAGAATAAGAGGTTGTAGTTGTAGGTTTGGCAGAATTATGAATTTATGAATTATTATTACAGTTGTGGGATGATTATAGACGGCATTAATCTGGGATAATGTAATACCGTAGTCGCATAATCCTATAATCTCCTTCGCTCATCAATGCAGCCAAGCCAAGTCAGTTCAGGCCAGGCCAGGTACCTGACATCACCTGGCAGAAGAGTTCACACTCGACCAAAGTGTGGACTGGATGTCATCAGAGTAGTTAAGTCTAATAATACGAGAGACTCTTGGGTATAATTACAATTATGGAGGAACAGATAGTGATCTTCCTACCTCCTTATTATTACGAAATACGAAGTCATTAGTTCACTTGACTTAAAACAACATTGTGGTTTTTTCCATTGACCTTTTTTCCCCCGGACTACGATTACTTCATTCAGGCTCGGAAAGAAGGCTTAACAAGGGAACTCACTCAGCCTAATTACAACTTCAATGAATCCTCTCCAACTGCACCTTATCATTAGTTACAACTTTTATAACAATAAGTAGGTTTTGTAATATGAAACATTGTGGATGGATGGGTAAATGAAAGTGATTTCCGAACACTGATAACTGATTTATACATAGGTATACCTTACAATCATATCATCCCTCAGCTTAGTTTTCAACTTGATTGTATTAGAATCAATATATTTCTGCCCTGATTTAAACAAGTTTTGCCCTAAAAATCAAAAATCGGTGGATGCCAATTTAAGTTGCCTAATTAAAACAACTTTTAGCCTAAATTTTTAACAACTTTTATCCTAAATATACAACGTTTTCATCTGTATCATGGATTTTTAAACTTAAACCTACCCAAATTACACTTAATCTAGCCAACTTTGACCTTTCTTCACGTAAACCACCAAACTAATTTCCATAAAGTCAATGATTACCGATTTTTTTAGGTAAAAAGTTGTTAAAAAGTTTATGCTAAAAGTTGTTTTAATTAGGCCAGGAAAATATTGATTCAAAATCGGTATTTCAGGTCGTTCACTGATTTTATTGAAATTATTTACCTACGTGATTTAAAGGAAAGGTCAGGATAGGTTAGATTAAGTGGGTTCAGATTAGGTTAGGTTGTAAAAGCCGATTGCAGATGAAAACGTCGTTTTTGTTTCGGACATAACTTGTCAGAAAGTTTACGTCAAAACTTGTTTAAGTAAGGGCATTTAAATTGACGACCATTGTATTTACTCTCCGAAAGAAATACGGATCCGATTTAAGATTAAAGAAAACCCGGAGGTTTGGGCGTTATGGTATTCATAGGGCTTGATTCGCGTTTATTATGCCAAAGAGGTTAATTGATAAGCTTTGATGCGGGAATTTGTGACAGCCGAAGATGTAGCTTTCCCAAGGAGCGATGATCTGACGCGCCGTCCTTATACGTGACGCTTGCAAGCACTATGAACGGGCATTTATTGCTTGTATTGTATTGCTATGAACGATAAGTAAAATTCTATGTATTTAATGGCAATTTCCAAGGTGGGCAGCATCATAACGATGACGGGAGCTACGACTCGAGCGGTGATCACTGCCCTGGCTGTGGGAATGGAATTCCTGGAGAAGCTGGAACAGATTATCCCGTGTTCGCCTCTTTACCGAAAACCAATTTTGATTGTAAAAAACAGCAATGGCCTGGCTATTATGCTGATTTGGAAGCGAGATGTCAAGTATGAACTTAGTGAACTTAGATTATTGAATTCCCTAATATGATTTACCCTAATTATTTACCGCAGGTATTCTGGATCTGTCAAAAGACCCAAGCCGACGCCTTTCTATGTCCCAACGGAACATTGTTCAATCAACAAACCTTCGTCTGTGACTGGTGGTTCAACGTGGACTGTAACCTCAATGCAGAGTACTACTCCAGAAATCAGTACATCTACGGTGGACCTGGAATTGATATATTCGGGAATCAAATCCCAATTCGACCACAGGATCAAGTTAACGTAAATCTCAATCGTGGAACAGAGAATCGCTTCATAACGGCCACCACACGCCGACCCATCACTCAAACAACAGTTATCAATTCCCAGGGATCATTTAGCAACAATGGGGCAGTTGGAAATAATGGGCAGTCGTCCTTCACCAGCAATAATCCAGTTGGTCAGTCGTCCTTCGGCAATACGAATGCTAATAATCCCGTTCGTATTAACGGGAATAGCCAGACGTCCTTCACGAATCCACCCATTAGCATAAGTACGAGCACTTCCCAGGGTGCCAATACTCCCACGACGACTGACAACAATAGCTTCGGCCAAACCACAATAACTACTGGATCTTCTGGGACCAACACCAGTCCAGGAAACAACTACAATCGACAAACTACCATAACTTCACAGAACTATCCAGCCAATAATCCACAGCAGACTCAGAGTGAAGGCTATGTTTATGCTCAGGGAAATACGAACAATAAGCCGAAATACAATCGACAGGCCAAGAGCTATGACGAGACTCGGGAAAGAAACGACAATAAATACACCGTTACTGCCTCTCCATCAACTACCAGCTATGCTTACGACGATACTAAAGCGAATGAACGAGCATCTTCCGGTCAAAACGGGTATTCTAGCAGTAGCAGTAATAGACCAAGGGTTACATCGCAAAAGCAAAATGGTTATTCAGAAAATGGACGAATTTCAGGACAAACCGGGCGTAATCAAAGCCATCGAGCTCCATCCCAATCCGGTTATGCGAACAATAACCAGAGGAAAGTATCATCTCCGAACAACGGCCAAAGGGCGCATAACAAGAGCGGTTATGCGAATAGTAACCAGCAACGGACGAGTCAGACCGGATATGCAAATACCCAAGGGTCAAACCAACAGCGGATAAATCAAGGCAGTTATTCCAAAAATCAACAACGCTCAAATCAGCAGCAACGACCGAGCAATCAAAATCAAGGTGGATATTTGAATAACCAAGCATCAAATCAACAGCGACCAGCGAATCAAGGCGGTTATGCAAATCAAAAATCAGGCTACTCCACGCTCACAGGTCAATCTTTACCATCGTCCAACAAGGAAGAGCGTCCGGTCCAAACTCAGAATCCGTTCATCTCACAAAGTCCATCCCGGCAACCGACACCGAACGATTTGGACAAGGCTCAAACCAAGACCCCAGTCCCGTTCTCCGTGAAGGGTCCGAATCAGTTCTATCAAGCCAGTAAGAATAACCCGTTTTTATCAGGAAAGAATACCAATACGGATCAGTACACCAGCCCAAGCAATAACTATCCAGGTCACTACACCAACTCTCAGATTGAGACGTCCACGTCGAAACGAAACGTGATTGACTCCGACGCGGAATTCGAGCAAGTGAATCCTATCGAAGATGATAATTTTGATGACGTATTTGCATTCAACTTTGCAAAAACAATAGTGCCGACAAAAAGCTCTTTTAAAATTCAGACTCGAAGAGCCTATGACCCCGCAGATGCTCCTCTTCCTATCAGCGCCACTACGATCAAACCCCCCACGAGTACTTCCATTCAGAGCCCCAGTTATTCCTCTATTATTCCTAATTCCAAAAATTCGGTAAATGTCCTAAGTCCGCGACATCAGGATGATCCGATTTCATTTCTCCAAGTTCCAGCTCCACTCCGGCATCATCAGGTCATCGACCCAGAACCTCAACCTCAAACCCCTGCACCCACTTTTGGGAAGAAAGTGAAGTCTGGACGTAAACGTAACACTTCAAATTGGACGAGCTACTTCTATAAAAATTAATCACAGTTAATTTATATGAAGATGAACTTATTGGCTAGACTCGAACTAAATAAATAATTAAATAAGGACATCCATTTCTGTGTGAGCGACTGAACATTCATATTGTGACCTTGGGGTAGCAGGGAGATTTGGGCTGTTGCTGTGCAACGGTAATTCCCTGCCAAATAAATATATACATAGAATAGATACACCAATATTCTCTAATGCTGAAGATGACACGTTATATTCCTATTATTACTCCACGAGATGCACCGATTATCGAAAAAATTATAATCAGTGCATCTCTACATAGATAATCCCTGAACCGGTTTGTAAATATGACCATTAAGATTTGCATTGCTCAGATCCGACAAATATTGAATAGGTCACATTTAAAAACGAGAGTAACCGTTGAGTGCACTGCTACTGTATTATGCGTTGCAACGTTAAGGCACACTTAACTAACTACTATTAACATATGTACGTCAAACATACACTAACGTTTTTACTTTACTACGCCAATTCTTTTAAGTTATATTTTTGTAATACGAATCAGTGATAGTTTTTTTTTAATAAATTGATTACGTTTCTGTATATTTTATTCCAAATAGTAATGCAGGCCGAAAGGGCATGCTGAATAACCATAAAACCAAACTATGTATTTAGAAGAAGGTTGTATAAAAGTATAACTTAAATTACGAATGTAGAAATAGTAGGATTCTAAATTATACTGTACTGTGTGCAGTGAAGTTTATGTTGCCAGGTTGATCCACCGGTGAGTAGTGTACAGTAGGGAAGTGGACCTGCTTCACCATCGCCGTCCGCCACCACGTGGTCGCTTCGTACCAACATGCTGATATTTGCTGACGTCCCCAGAACTCTTGTCACCTCCTCGACAGCTTCGCAGAACAGAGGACCGTCCTTCATTGAATTGTGTGGTGAACAGAACATTGGCATTGGAGTACATTCCTGTGAAACCATAATATTTACGAATATTTAATTTACAGCGAGATTTCAGAGCTAGTAAGCATTCAAATTGACTCGCACGTACCGTCTTTGAGAGAGACACAAATGAACTGCGTATCCTTGAATCTTTGTTTGATCAAAACCCCGATATTCTGAGTATGACTCAAATCCAGAGCTGAATCAATTTCATCCAAAACATAGAACGGAGCGGGTTGATACATACACAGAGCAAGAACAAGAGCTAGAGCTACCAATGATCGCTGACCACCACTCAGCTCAGTTAGAGATTCCTTCCAAACGCCACCAAGTTGAACATGAATCTGAAAAAGAAATGCATTGAATCTTGAACCCATGCACATTGTATATTCTAAATCTAAATATTACACTCAATAGTCTGTCAATATCAACTTACATGGAGTCCATCTTCGATGTTACTCTCTGTGACAGGAACAAGTCGAGCTGTTGCCTCAGGAAGCAACGTGCTCATCATTTTACCAAACTCTTGGTTCACAGAGACATAGGCCGCTCGGAGTAGTTTACTCTAAAGAAAAGCAGCAGAATTAGTCGATAAATTATTTTGAAATTCATCCATTTCCATTTTCCATTTCCTAAATTCATACCTTTTGAGCATCCAAAGAGTCAATTGCTGTCATAATGAGTTTCCTGTTTTCACGCAGCTGCTTCACTTTTTCCTCCGCATTTTTTTCTTGTTCTTTCGTTTGATTGAGTCTTTCAGCAGCTTCTGGATCAACTTTGGTTCTCAAATCTTCAAATTGAGCTTCTGCCTCATCCAATTCACGTTTGCATTTCTGTATAAAAACTTGCATAAATTGAAAATGCATGCAAATTCAACGAGTAGCGCAAGCATGATTCCGAATTAAATTACTAATTGTAACAAACCTTGATATCGAGCCTTGGATGTAACTTCTTGTGTTCCTCAAAGTTATTACTCAAGTCCATGTATTCATACTTCGTTTTTAAGTGCTTGATGGCATTCTTAATTTCTGTGATAAAAAATGAGATAAATATAAGCTACAGACTTAACCACGTCTGAATCAGAATCAGAGCGTTTTAGTAATACACAGGTACCTTTGATTTGAATTTCCTTTGTTTCCCTCATATTGTCTCGTTTAATTTTTAAAACATCGAGCTTATCCTTGGCTTTGACAATTTCCTTTATTTCCTTCTCAATACTATTCGTCTCCTCATCCCAAACGCGTCGTTCTTCAAAGACTTCTTCACACTCGTTCATTTTCTCCTGGTACACTGCATTCGCTTCATCGAGCAAACCCTTTTTCTTCGCTTCTTCAGCCTTAGCCTCAGCCAATTCCTGTTCGGCTTTTTTGATGTCCTAAAATAATATAACTTTGTTTATTTAAAA
Source organism: Ceratophysella denticulata (assembly GCA_034694925.1). Lineage (NCBI taxonomy): Eukaryota > Metazoa > Arthropoda > Collembola > Poduromorpha > Hypogastruridae > Ceratophysella > Ceratophysella denticulata. The sequence continues at coordinate 6,079 of JAQFYT010002381.1, read as the reverse complement.
AAGGCCAGTGCACAAAGTTGTAATTTGCCTGTTCGCTTACATCCAAAAAGCCTGCAATCATGGCTTCTTTAGCTTTATTCTCCATATCCATTTTAGCGAAGACTTCCTTTTTCGATTCGTATTTCTTCTGAGCTGTGGCCAGAGCTTTTGTGTATCTGTCTATTTCCGCTCTGGCTTGCTTCAAATTTTTGGCCTTCACTTGATCCAATGACTCAAGTTGGGCATTCAGGGTTTGATGCTCCTTTTGAAATACATTCATTTCCTTCTTCCAGCCTGTGATTCTTTCTTTTCTTTCGGCTTAACAAATACCAGAAATAGATAGGAAATATAATATCAGTATGGACCTCTCTACGTGCCAAAATCACAAATGCATTGCAAATTACAAACTACGTACCCACAGTGACTTTGAGTTGAGTGACATCAGCTGACAAGGCGGCATACTCAGTGCACTGTCTCTCCTTTGTCAGATTTGTAAGATTTCGGGTTGCCTGTTCGTACTGTTTCACAATGTTAATATGCCTGAAAGGGAGAAATATATATGTTTTAGTCATGTGACATTTGACAGGTAGGGTAGGGTTTGTAGGGTTGCCGCGAATGCGAATAGTAAAATATGTATATCGTATTACCTGTTATAATGTTGCATTTTCTGTTTAAGATCTTGAACTTGTTGCAAAAGCTGTTTATGCTCCAAATTAGCCTTACGAAGGCTTTGACAAACACCAACGAGTCTACCAGCATTTTTCCGAGTACCACCTTGCATTGTCCCATCACAATCACACACATCCCCATCCAACGTGATAGCCTTGTATTTCAATTGGTAGGCTACAATCTGAATTAAAAACATTTATGATTTAGTTGCAGTTCTAAATTACAATTTACAATATGAATTTGTAGAATCAGAATGCTTATCCTAGTGTTGTTGTTGCCGTACCCTAGCAGTAGCCATGTTGTCACACAGAACAACTCGACCAAAGTAGTTCTTCATCACCTTATCGAATTTCGGGTCATAACGAATTAAACTGAGAGCAGGAACAGCTTTTCCTTGACCCACTTTTCTGTCCAATTCTGCTTGTGTAATCAAGCCACGTTGATCTCTCAAAGTAGACAGTGGCATGTAGGTTCGACGCGTCGCCACATCTACAAGCAAAGCATAAACATAGGTGAATACAGAACATGAGACACAAAAAGATGCATATCTTATTTTGTACTTACTGCCATGATTGATGAGATTTTTTGAAACATCCGGAGTGTCCACGATAACAATATTGAATGCTCCGCTACAACCAACTTCAAAAGCAACATTATACTTTTCCATGTCCACGGTTTCAAATAAGTCGTAGACGCAGCCATGAACGGAATTCCGATTGAAGTTAGGGGTAGGATCTCTGCAAACAAAAGAGTGTAAAGTGTAACCAGCTAGACACTTGTTCATATTCGTATTCTCATCTGTCGTCTGTCGTGTTACATCTATTGAGTACTTACGTGTAAGTAAATTCAAGATAATGATAATCTTGTAGTAGTTGTCGTCGTAGTTTACTGACTTGATTTAGACGAGTTTCGGATTCATGAAGATTTACATCAAGTCCAGCAACTTCTTCAGGAACAATGTTCTGTCGAACTAATTGCTGCTTCAAATCATCAACTTGTTTTTGAACAGTTTGCAATTTTCTCTCAATTTCCTGATCCGATTGAGTTCTACTCAATTTAACTTCTTTTTCACGAAGGCTCTTCAATTCCGTTTCCAATACTCGAGCTTCATGATCATGCTGTGGGCGAATTTTTCCAATTTCATTGTCGAGGTCTGTCAATTACAAATTAAATTAGCGGTCATGCATGAGGGCGAGGTTTTAAAACTGTCATTAAAAGATGATACATGCACGCGTGAAGTTCAAATCATAAAGAGGTTCTAAAACTTACCAACAATGCGCTCTCTCAAATCATATGTTTCACCATTTTCATTAATCATTCTCCCAGCATTAACATCTGCTTCCCTAAAGCGCAAGAAAAGAGTAGAAATTGAAATTACGATAAGATATCCGAAAATAGTAGTTTTAACTTATGTAAAAAAGCAAGAACGCCTTACTTCTGTTGTGCAGTAGCAAGATTGTTTTTCGCATCTTCAATTTCTTTCTTGATACCTTCAAATTCTTGTTGGGCACTTCCACTCTTTCTATTGTACGCCTCGACTTGTTTCTGCTCAGCATCGTACGCCTTTTGAGCTCGACCCAATTTAACTTCACACTCCTTGCTATTGGCCAGAGCACTCTCGAGCCCAGCTTCATAAGTGGCCACTTTCTTCCGTTCTCCATTCATTTCTTTCTCAACCACGGACAATTTTTCAGATACAATTTTATTGATTTCTTTTTTAATTTCTTCTTGTCGTTTCAATTTATCAGTTCTTGACTCTTCGAGCTGCTTCAATTTTACAGCATCCTGTTTATCTATATCTGAAATGTCCTCCATTTCAGTCTCAGTGTGCTCAAGCATTTGGGAGTTGTGACGATAAGCACATATCGCATAGGTTTCGGCTAACTCGTCCCTAGCCCGCTCAACTGTCTTGTACTGCTCGTAAAGTTGATAGGCTCCTTGTTGTCGTCGAAGGGCGGGCTGGACAACGTTATTGAGTGTCTGTAAAGAAAAAGCATTGGGTAATTAGACATGCTGTAAGTTGTGAGTTGTGTTTTCCGGTAGATTGTAGGTTGGACACTGATGCGGGCGTTCAGTATTTAGAACAATATACAGATAAAAACCTACATCTCGAACATCTTCGAGCTGTTTGGATTTTTCTTCAAGTTCTTTGAATGATTTGTCTCTCTTTGTTTGGTAGACAGAAGCTCCGACGGTTTCCTCAATCATCCCAAGCGTTTCTTTTGGCTTCATGTTCACAACCTTTGTAATTCTTCCTTGCTGAATCATAAAGTTGGGATTGTTGACGTTCAATGAGACTGACTCAAACATGTCTTGAATTATTTTCTTCGTGCTCAGCACGGAATTCAGATAGTACTGCAATAGAAATAAATGCAAATTACATTAAGCATAAGCACCTGATTCCTCCACTATTAAATCTGACTGGCGATAAATACTGACCTATGTCGGTATATTATATAAATACCAAGTAAGTTTTTACCTTGCAAAGAGAGCCTTCCTCAATGGTCCTGGAGACGATGATCTCATCGTATTTCTCATATCCCAGAGGACACTTGGACTTTGTCTTGACACTGTTGTCAAATACAACGGAGACAGAAGCTCGTTTTATGTTTCCTCCTTTGTAAATCAAATCACTGAGTGTATTTGCTCGAACCTGTTATGTCATGTCAAATCAAACATCAAAGGATAAATTCACCATAATGCATAAGGTAAGGTTGAGTTGAAGGTATGAAATCAAATCAATTCAAGTGTTTCTTTGTGGTGACTTTGTAGTATAATACGACAATTCATATTCTTTCCAACTACCTAGTCCCAACTAACTAAAAATAGTACTTAATGAAAACTAAATGCATAACTTGTAATCCATATTTGTTAACCCAATATATAATCATGTGGAAGTTAAAATAAAACCTTGTTTAAGTTAAAAAATAATGCTGAATGCGTTATGTGATCAATGAGATTCTTCCCGACTCAACCTAACCGAACATTCTAACATGAATCTTTTGTTTTTGGAGCCCTATTTTATCCAACGTTATGCATACAGAGCTCCAAAAAGCATATTATTGATATTGATAGGTAGACAATTGTACAACATAGGACAGGAATTATGCAATCGGTCATCGGTACCCAATCAACAAATTCAAAATTAGACAAGACATGTTCATGATGTCGATGTTACATAATCAATAATCAATAATGGCATGTCATCATGTGGTGCAGGTGGCTAGCTAGAATTAAATAATATTGGTTATGAAAGCTGAAAGCATTAAATTACGTTTGAGAGGGTGGACAAGCCAAGGACGAAGGCAATTCCGTCGAGAATGTTGGATTTTCCTGACCCGTTGAAACCCGTGATGGCATTGAAATGCGGGTCAAACTCTCCCACGTTCACACGGGTCATGTAGGACTTGAACCCGTCCAGCATCACGTATTTCACGTACATCTTCGCTCCACCCGCCTTTGCGGCACTCTCACACAGCTGACAGCACTAGATGAGTTGACCTCTGACCTGTAGCTTGACTGATTACCAACGACGCGCACAGAGTGATAGACAATAGATGACAAAAGCGTCCGCCTCGGACATCGGATGTCGATGTGAGATGTCGGACAAAAGCAAGTCACAAGTTGCAAGTAGACAAACGAACAAGAACGGCTGTTTGTTACGAGCCCGCTCTCTCCGTTCAACCGTTCCGCGGCACATTCCACGGGGTACTTCCTGGGCAGTCAGTTGTTCCGCCAAAGAAAATTTAAAGTTTTGGAATTTATAGCGTCCTTCCTTATTGCTACGAAACGGACTCAGATTAAAGGTCATCGCCATAATTTAATCATAATGGTACCGTAGTGTAGGCATAACGGCAAATATTATGTAGAAAGCTTAATAACCTAACATAACCTAACCTAATTAGTACAACTCTTCTGTGGCGATCACGACAGCATTTTTTAACGAAACGCCTTATTGCGATTGGAAACACATTCCGGAAAAGTTGCTTAACTAATTCAATGTATGTATACCGCCAGGCTAATGTGTATATCACTAATCATCAGTCAGTACATGCAGACATTTAGCGTAATGTGCAATTTACATTTCCATTTCAATTGCAGTGGAATTAATTTGAATCTTCTGCAATTTCTAACTTAACTCAAATATATATTCTATTGATTTTACTGCTTTGTATGTAAATAATTTCATACAGGTGTATTCAAATGCAGAGTATTTGAATAAAGATATGATATAATAATAATAATGTTCTGCTAAGAACGACGCGAACGCTTGCATGAACTCCTTTGATTGACATTGACATTTCAAAAATGCACAGGAATCAGTTGAGTTGAAGTATATCCGTTAGAGTTTCGAAGTTGGAACTGGTAATCACGACATGACGACGGTCTGTATGGAAATGAAATCTAGGTGCATTAATATGAATACAGGATAAGAAGTTCGCGTTGCACTTGAATAGAGTTCAACATTGGGTCGACATTGACCATTACGAAATCTTGGAAAACTTTGTATTAAAACTACATAACCCGGCGACAACAGACAAGGCGACAGTCAATATGTACATACATAGAACACAAGGCGACTCGAGCTAAATAATTCATCTAGTGTGTTTGTGTGTTTGGTACATATATTTTTATTAAAATACTTAAAGTGTGCTTGTCTCAATTCTAACATCGGTGGTTCCGTCAAATGCCTCGTTTACGTTGGAAGTTGGAACTGTAGGTACATCATGAATTATTAATGATTATTACATACAAGATAAAAATGACTATTACTATTAATAATACTTGATATTAAAGGAAATGACCCGTATGATTTAAATTCTTTTTCGTGAACTTCTGAACCATGTAAATTCGGAGTCGGTAAACACCCCAGCCAAATACTAAATGTCCAATTCCAGCAAACACAAGGCCCCCAAAGGACGTGAGTGTCGCCCAACCCGGATTGTTCTTCCAATCCAGAATATCATAAATATATTCCCTGCCATCCTCGTAACTTCCTCCAGCAACTTCGTACAGTCCACTGGAATGAATTAATACAGATATTACACATTTAAGTGTTGATTTAATATGCATGGCTAATTAGATGGGATTCGTACCTGAATACCAAATAGCAGAGTGCATAAGTCATTGGGAAGATTGCATGACTAACACGCGTTGGTACAGCGATGACCAAATTATCCAGGAGAGCCAATAGTGCATTTGACAAGTGTACAAAATAATTCGTCACAATTGAACACGTCGTTCCTCTATCTGTACAAATTGAAATATTTATGGACGTGATTATCCATATACAACTTTAGCAGGTGCATCTGGACAATAGTGCACGAGTAAGTAACTGAACTAAGTTACATCATACTAGCCGGCCCACGCGTCAGTACTGACGCATTTAATCTCAATTTCCGGCATCAATTTACTAATTTGTAAACTCAGA
>JAQFYT010002380.1:0-13097 GCA_034694925.1 Ceratophysella denticulata | reverse complement strand
TGCATATGGCCGATTTGATTTGTCGCTCAACAATTCTTCCCAACACAGCAGGTGCATTACTGTGGTCGTCAGGGTGAATTTAACTATACGCAGTTAGCCAATTGACCACAGAGTATTGAAATTTTTAACGCGGGTTAAGTACACAATGAAGGTGATTCTGATTGAGTCCTGATATGTACAGAATGCAGTGATCCTGTTGTCAGGGTTACTTAAATTATGGTAAATTTTATATTAGTCAATATAATTGCGGGTTGCAGTAAAGTCCAACGACTTTTTCCAACAAAGTATGTGCAGTACGGTGTAGTGATCAATTTTGAAGACCTCTCGCTTAAGCGGGGGTATCAGCTAGTTTTCCTGTAAATATCACATACATATTGAGACCAGGGACAGCGTTATTAAGCCTTTGTTTTGTTACTATTGCAACGCACGCTTCTTCTTGTCAGCCCGTACAAGTTATAGTTATAATAAACAAATATTCGAAACATTTTTCGGCTCTTCGGCTCTACTGTATTGGCAGAATATTCACTTGGGGAGTGAGTGGTTTTGAAATTACACGATAGCATCTCGTGGAAGTCAGCTACTTGCTTTGAGATTGGAATTCCGTGTCCCGAGAGTAATACAGATAACATGGATAATTTTCCTTATTTGGTAAGTTGAGATAATGATTTACGTGTTACCCGAACATCAAGAAACTATATTAGTATTAGTTTTAACACCTGGAGTTTCACTTTTAGCAAAATTCCAAATTGCCATGACGGTTTCATAATGGGTCGTATTTAATACGGCACTGAGAATCATGAATTAAAGATGAAATGAGATTCATAAAACTGGCACTGAGATAACCTAACTATATGAATCTCGCAGTGCCAATTAATTAATTCTCGGTGCCAGGCCAGTTTAAATATACCACTTTCATAATCATTGCTCCATCATTTGTCATATTAACCAGGTCATTCAGCGGATTTTGGAGTACACTGACATTGGCTCCAGAAGAATTTGCCGAGCCGTGTGTTCCCGCTGGAAAGCTGAAATTGACAACAACACTGGATTGGCTCTGATAACTGACGATCGACAGACGGGGCTATTGGATTTTATCAAAGGCGTCGTTATCAAGGAACTCAATATCAAGTTCTTGCACTGCCAAGATCCAGAATGGTTGGAGCTCTGCTTGGACGACGTGCAAACGCTCATCTTTACTGGATATGTTTTGCCATTATTCCTTTAAGAAGAATATGAAGGATATTGGAACCGGAAATTGGCAGTACCTCAAAAAATTGTACTTCTATGATGCCTCACTGATTTCACAGCCTTTCTGTGATTCTCGGAAACCAATCAAACCGATACTCTGCTCATTGCCGAATTTGAAGGAATTCCATATTGTTCTGACACATGGAATGTGGACCCTTGTCCTGGAACAATTCATGTTTGGACTTCGTCGGAAATACTTTACACTGAAACCTGAAGCAGACACACAACATAACCTTCATCAGATTCTAGAAGATCGAGTTTATCGGAATGCTCTTTTCTTGCTCCGTTCTATCACAGGACCAAAATTGAAGAATTTCTTCTTTTCGCTTGGAAAATCCTGTTACTTTTCTCATTTCGAAATTTTGAAATTCCTGGAAAAGCATCCCTCGCTGGAAACAGTGATTCTCCCAACGCTCATTATCTTCGATGACGATGACAATGTCCTGACGTCCTACCAAAACGAAACGCGAGATGATTATCTTCGGCAGACCAAACTAAAATCAGTATTCTTCTCCCGTTTTGGCCCAGGAATTGAAACTCAATTTTGGAAAGATTTAATTATGGCTCAATATAAGCTTCAAGATATATTTCTGCAATTTGAAACCCTGCCGGTTGAAACTTATTCCCAATTTGTATCCAGTATTTTCAGCAAGAATTTGTACACGTTGAGGTTTGTTACCATTCAACACTATCCTAACCATGAAGAAACTGGATTGGTTGTGCTGGACATGCAAGTACTCCAAAACAGTCCATGCTTGGAAGTACTTCGAATCATGGAACAACGTGTTCAAAAGAAGCGTGTTTTCTATCCCATTTCTGAAAACGGACGCTGCACCTGTGGAAAACCCTGTTGTGAGGATGAAGCCGCGTTTGTGAGAGTTACTGCAGATCCGGATGTTATCATGCAACTCAAAAATATTCACTCTCTTCCGAAAACCCTGAAAGTGTTCCAAACAAATTTCTCAACTCCAGAGGACTTTGACGGCGTTCGTTTCATCCAAGAAATGGTCAATTTGGAAGAACTAAAGATGTTGTCCATTCGTCGAGTCGGAATTATGGAACCCGCAGCTCAATTTTCGAATTTTCTTCGAATGGCACTCCGACATCGAAAATTACACGCCTTTGAAATCGAAATTGGATTTACAATCGATGTCGTTCCGGATGTGGGATTTGGAAATAGCAACTGGAATGAAATTCGACTCGTCGCTTATAACTGTAATGAAGCGTACAGCGAATTGTACAAAATACTTGACCCGGAATTGAATCAAAAGAATGGAATTGATGCATTGGAGAGCTTGTACTTGGGCGGGATGTACCCTGAGCTCTTGCACAAAGAACAAATGGACAATGGACTTATAATCAGAGAAGACGGACATTTGTCTTATCATCGACACTACTTCGACTGTATCGACAAGCGACTCACGAATTCAATCGGAACGTCTCAACCTTACAATATCGATCATTCTACCGCTAAGTCTTATTTGGACAAGGGAAATCCCGAAGATGAGAAGTGTTGGGGAACCGTGCGCACTTCGCTTAGGTCAATTACCACATCCTCGACCGAGTACTCCAAGATTTATAGCCGATGTACTGCTGCACAGGGTCATAACCAAATCACCGTTCTCCAGCATAAGACCGTCTTCGAACGAGAACAGTCAATTTTTAATTTCAAGACACAACTTGATGAAATCATTACCCAAACATATACTTCTATTGAAAATGGTAATATTTTTTTCAGCCTGGGTTTCGCTCGAAAGTACTGGCGGATGTACGAACTTTTAATATTTCGTTCCCAATTTGCAGATGAAGGTTTATTTCTGCCGAATAGTGCAGCGGAACCAGCGCTGTTATTCAGCAGTCTCGTTAGTGAGTTAACCGAGCGCTTGAAAGCAGCATTTTCGAAAGCAGCGGCAGAATCCCTTGGAGAAGGCAACGAGGAAGAAAACGGTGAACATTCAGAGCTAGATATTGGTGTGAAAATTGATGAAGTGGATGCTAACAATGGTAATTATTTTAGAGATTTAGCCTGTGACAAGTTTTATTCTCATGCTTTATATTTTGCCGGTACCTAACAAAGCAATAACATAAAAACTGTACTAAACAAATCGATATTTGGGCTCTAATTTCTAAACGATTTGGACGATTATTCCTCATTCTTGGAAATTGAATTGTATGTGTGACAAGCGCTGAGCGCCGAATTTTCGACATTTTGTTTGAAAACACAATGTCCCATAATGCAATTCAAATAGCTTGAGAAATTGGAAGATCAGGAGTTTAACGTTTGCTGTAAAAGTGATTATAAATATTTCCAGATGAAAGCTATTGCGTTTCGGGCAGAAATTACTGTCCACGCAAACATTTATTTTGGAAAAAGTTCAACCACAAATTATTGAATTCTAGATGGCACAGAAGATGAAGAATCGAATCCTGATGACGCAGCAGTCGCTACCGGAAATGAAGAGAACGTCAATAATATTGGAGTTATGGATTTGAACCCAAACGCTGAGGTTATTGCGAATTCTGTGGATTTAGGACATCCAGCTCCTGATGATGACGATGATGATGATGGAGCAAGTGACTCAGGCTCTGAGTCGTCAGAAATTCCAGAGAGCGAGGAAGAAGCCCTTGATGAAACAGAGAACGAAGAAGAAACAGGGATGGAAAATGACGACTTGGACCCACCACCTCCAGAGCCCATGGTTTTCAACCCTAGCAAAGCCTTTCACGTGACAGTATGCCAAAAGCCGGAAATCCTTTAAATTGTTTTCACGGTTAAGGAAAATTAACTCCTTGAATCCAGCGTCATGGTAGACTAACTTGTACATTTAAATTCACATCTTTGAATAGCAGATGAATTGAATAAAATGAAATTTGGAATCTTGTAAAGGCGTTCCTTCAAATTTCTAATCTTACTATTGATATAAATTACTGAACGACTCTTAATTGAAACAAGTATCATCGACATTCGACCTCTGACGATCAAAATTAGTAATCGAAGGGCTAAGTTCAGCATAGGCAGCGAAATGTAAGCTCCGGTTACTACAATGTATACCGCTTTTGATACCCTCCGGAATTATACTTTGAATATGATCCAAGATGAAACATACTTTGGCTTATCCGCGTGTGGTATGCAGCCCGTGCTATTCAACTTGAGATCTGGTCTGAGATCAACTCTGAGATCAACTGGGGATCAGTATTTTCATTCGCACTAACGATCGGGTGAGTGTTTCATGCGCGGTAACGATCGGGGGAATGTTTTTACGCACGGTAACAATCGGGTGAGTGTTTTCAAGTGCAGTAATGACAGGATAGGTGCATCGAAGCGGTGTGATTAACTCTTTTTCCCCGAATCGTAGATCGGGTATTTAAGCTAGTTCTTTAATAAGATTTGGAAGATTGTGAATTGTGGACATGAACAGTAGTTTGTACTATTCGTGTATATTTTCTATTCAAAACACAACAAAAACGATAATGTTAAATGTATATTATACCGAATTACTCAAATACATAACAGAACAAGTATTCTCGATAAAAGTTTTGAATACTTCCGTTATCCCAGAAGCCCTGAAACCGTATCGATGAGCCCACCCAATAAACCACCGCTGGATCCTGATGATTGTGGTGGAGGTGGGGGTGGTCCTGCTGCTGGTCGAGGCCCCGAGGCGGGTCTCGATTCTGCTTCAGCTTCTTCAATTTCTTCCGGGTCACAGCCTTTGAGCGTTGAACTCTGTTAGCAAAAATTGCAATGATATTCACTAGTATGGTTTGTGTCATTTATAATTTAATTTTATGGTAATAGGAAGAACTTTACCCCATTCTTCAATTTGACATCCTCCGGAATGGTTACATAACCAAAGTTATGATTGAATCGAAGGCAGTACATGGAAATATAGTTGTAATCACTGAACTTCATTTTACCCGGGAGCTTGAGGGTTACATCGTCTCCATTATAAGATTTCAATGTATCGCAGCTGAAAGTAAAATGCGTTTAAAGTGTCAATTCGTAATGGTAACACACATTGTTTGTATGTACGCGTGTATTAAAATGCGTGAAATGATATTCAACGAAACTGTTCAAAACATTTGACTTAAATGCAGACAATATACCTTTCACTCTCATCCGGAATGACAGTACCATCGAGGTCAATGAACTCTGGCAACGAGGATCGCTCCGTTTTCCCTACCATGAACCAAGCGGCTGGACCGGTTCCATCGTAATTTAATCCAGAGATTTGAACAGTCTTATCGTCCAGTAGCGTCACTTCTCCTCTAAGCTGATGAGCGTATGATTCAAAATCTCCTAGGGAAACGCGGCCATTTTGATCATCCGCATCCTCGTCGTCGGTCAACGATACTCCTGGTGATTGTTTAAGAAGCTTTCGTGTCTCACCCAAGTGTAATGCTACTAACAGGAAAAGAATTACTGAAATGTAGATTTTTAGCTTTGAAGTCATTTTATTTTAACTTGTTTGTGTTTATAGTTTCAGTTGAACATGTGAGGTGTGAGAATTCTGTGAGCTTACAGAAAGCCTGGTATGGGTTCCCTTAAATACCAGAGCCAGAGATGAACTAGATTTTAGGATACTTATGTATTTACCAAACTTTCTATGATAGCATCTGGTACAAAATCTGATTAGAATTTCAGTTGATCGATTAACACCTGTGCCCTGTGCACATATAAAAAACAAAACACTTTGCATTAATCGTTTAACTAATTTTATACCTGATAATGATAATTCTCACGTATGTATGCATTATGTATATGACATCATATTTTATGTAACACTTGTCCATTCCAGCAAAAATATAATTGTAAGCGTTTGTATTTCGAATATCTAGTCATCGACCGGTAAACTAAATAATATTCAGCGTTTCTCTGATTTAGAAAGTGTATTTCACTGGGATTTATTACTCATAACGCCAAAAGGTATATTGATTTAGGGACTCAGGCCAAAAAAACTGGGTCACTGATGATGATACATACGGCATATATCGATATTGATTGCCATGTTTAAACTAGATTCTATGCATTACAAGCTTGACGCCATATTCTTGTTTTGAAGAAGTGTATTCAAATCCTGTAGAAGACCAACGGCAACGCCTTTGACGTCCTCATAATTCGTTTCTGTCTTCTTAGCATTTATAAAAGTCATGAGGTCAAAGTTGACTTGCTCCAAGGTACACCATTTCTTTTCCAAGCCTTCAAGAACCCTATGAACTTCATTTTTGTTTAGCTGGTCCTATTGTATAACGTAAAGTTAAAACAGAAATCAGCCAGAGTCAGAATTCATCGAATATTGCTAATTATTGGTAAAAGCACAATGTATCACGCAAAATCATGGATTTGGCACATATCTTGTATATATATGCACGATTGTGATCGCATACTTTTAACCTAGAACACTAAAACATGCGTATATTCACACTTGGTTCTAAGGTTAGGTTAAAATAGTATGCGACCATGGTTTTGAAAACAAAAATACAAGTGGTGCAAATATTTACCAGTATCGATGTGTGCTCCGCCTCAGTTTTTTTGACAAGACCATTGAGTCCCCTCATTCTTTCTTCAAGAATTTGACTTTCTTTCTGTAAACGAATACTCTTGTCATTAGCTTCTGTCTTGAGTTTATCCGTGTCTTGAAAATTAATCATTTCTCTTTGCATTTCTTCCATTGAGCGTTCCATAGTTTCCAGCTCTGTCTTCATCTTTTCTTCCAAATTCTCAAACTATAAATTAGTTAACAAATATAGTTGTAAAAGCTTAAGCCTCCGTACCCATGTATTTGTATGTGCCTACATTGTATGTTCTTACATTCCTAATACCCTATGCGTGATATTCCTTTGACATAAGCCCTATGTTCTTATACCCCATGCCTCATTCCGCATGCGTAATACCCCATGCCACATGCCCTTTGACGCATGCCCTATGCCTCATGCCCCATTCCTCATGTCCTATGCCTCATGCCTCAACTTACGTTCTATGCCAAATCCCATGAACTAATCCCAGAAACCTGATGCCCATTCAATATTTCATTTGTAAATCGTATTTTCTTACATCCTCCAATTGTTTCCTCAAAGTCTCATTTTTGAGCTCTATCATTTCCGTTGTATATTTAGCCTTATCAAACTCTTCTTCTTTGTATTCCAAGTCCTCCTTGAGATCAGAAAAACTTTGAGCGGAAATACCAGTTCTGGAATAAAAATTCCATTTCATTTTTTAATTTGTTCAAATTGATTATGAATTTAAGGTAGATTTTCTGTAAAATTAATTAATAACGTACTCTGGTAAAGCAGCAGCGAGTTGATTGTTTCTAGTAATTTTTTCCATGAGGAGTTTAATACTCGCTTCAAGCTTAGCTAAATTCTCCATTTCTTTGGTCTTGGTCTCTTCGAAGGTCGAGATAAACTGCTCCATCTCGATATCACGTTTCTTGAGGTCTTTTAGCTTTTGTTGACGGTCAGAATCTGTCTCATCGATTTCCTATAGGAATAAAAAAAATTACACTTTTTATACCATACCAATGTATATACAAAAAATATGAACCATTTGATAACCTAGTTACCTACCTGCTCAATTCCCTTCAACTCATCATCAGCTAATCGAAGTTCTTCCGTGAATTCCGTCATTTGTCGCTCCAACGTAGTGATTTCTAAATTATCCACTTTGACTTGATGCAGAAGTCGCTCACGTTCTTCTTCCGGTGTTTCACGGGACGTGGAGTCACGCAGGAGTTCATCACGCTTTTCTGTGATTTCCAAAAGTTCTTCTTCCAATTCCGCTGCTTCACGCTTCAAGTCCGATGTACACAGTTTGTCGTAGAGTTCGCGTCTACGACTTTGTAAATCATCCAATTCATTTTGTGCTACTCGCATTTCTTCTTGAACTCGTGTGTTTTCTTCACGGATTTGGTCATAACTGTACAAAAAAATTAACAAAAAACTCAATTTAACGTTAAAAATATGTAAAAAAAACGACTCAGAATTAGCAAATCATTAAGTATCCGTTATAAAACTAACCGATCGCGTAAATCATCGCTCAAAGATTGAACAAGTCGTTCAGATTTTGATCTTTCTTCTTCAATTTTTAGTTCCAAATCATGAACTTGCTTCTCTGCTTCACGCCGTCGATTGTAAATGGCTTCAATTTTTTGGGATAGAATTTTGTTGTCCCTTGTAGTATTTTTGAGACCGTCTTCGATGTAACCCTTGTCCCTGCCACTCACAATCGTGTCACATAGAACGTTGTAATCTTGAAATTCGCCTTGCATTTCTGAAATAGAGAATTTTTTAAAAAATATGAAATTTTGAATATTCACAAGTTAATACGAATCATGGGATAATTTACCGCAAATAATCAATTATGCACTCACCCGTAAGTTCACTAGCCAATTCCTTGACTCGTTTGTCATAAGAAAGATAAGTGGACTGTTCTTTGCCCAATGATTCAACTGAAGAATTCAATCGATGAATTTCCGTTGTGATTTCACCCATTTTTGTATGCAAAAGACCCAGAAAGTACGTCTTGTCATGAACCATTCTACGATTTCCATAACTTGTTCGAGCAGTGCGTACTCCAGAAACACCTTGTTGCGTCATGGGCCGGTCCATTATGTTAACCTGTATTTAAATAATGTGCGTTTGCATTTTCTAAAACAATTGAGTTTTTTTTTAAAGAACACTAGCGTTTACCTGAGCATGAAGCGGAAAAGTTCCACCAGCAGTACCGGATATGGATGATGGTGGCCGAGCCGTTCCACCGCGGTAAGCGGAACCCTGTCTCATTGACATAATGGATGTTCCAGGCCGGGCTGCGGATTGAAGTCTGGCTATTGTACTGACGGGGCGTTGGGAATCACTCATCCGACTCGTGTCGGGACGCTAATTTATTCAAAAATATATTTAAAATTGATTGGGCCATATAATTAAAATATGATTTAATATATTCAAATTATATCTGAATAAATTGACCTTACCCCGCGAGCTGTTGGTGGACCCATGGACATTCCTGACATCGAAACTCCGTCAAATTTACGGGACGATGGACGTTGTCCACCGAAGGGGGTCGAGCCATCAGCCTGAGAACGCCCAGTCATTGGTCGATACTCATCCATTTTTACGACTTCAATTACCACAAAGAATATTACAGCACTAAAGATTGAGAAATTGTCTATGGATGGAACAAGAGATCAATTCAATCTCCGGAATATTGATTCAAAATTCGGGTTTACATGGACGTGCATGGCATATGGATAGGACACAGGGCACTTCGAATTGCAGTAGAATTCTTGTTATTGAAATATTTCTTGTTGTTGTGTTCATGGTTGTCAGGGGCAACGACGGAGGGTGCACCGATTTCGGTATTATGCTCCAATACAGCAACATGTAATGCCGCTTGCAGCTAGCATAATGCAATAGCTGAATTTTAGTCACCCCTGGTTATAAGCATGTAGTCAAACTAACTATAGGTTTGTATTGCGAATGCTAAACAACGAATACTCATGACTTATGCCAGATGTGGTAACGCCGCCAATTGGTCTAACTAGGCTAACCTAGCTAGATTATATTGCGCTGTGCTTAGAATACTATATTGAGGAATAGATTATTACCATTTTTTGTAATATTTACATATTTTTTTAAACACACCAGTACAGTTATAGTTAACAATAGCACTTTCATAAAAAACCATGGCGTCTCCATTCTCCAGACCCGGGTCAAGAACGGTCTACACGACTGCACCGCGCTATGGGCTACCCAAGCCGTCTGACGTGCCGGACGCGGTGAGCCCAGCGTCTTATGACAATAATAAGAATGGCATCGTGGCACGAGAAGGTACTATATACCAAACTGCCGGCTCAATATAAAAATTAAAAATCCAAGATAATTTAAAAAAATGCTCATCAATTTCCAGAAAATGTTGCACCATTTGACACCTCGGCCATTCGTGGACTGGTTAAGTATGATGATATTCCGGGTCCGGGTCGGTATAATCCCTGGAAAAGACCTCGAGTCGAAATAGTAAAATACTACTATAAATCACGTATAACGGTATAACATTAGTTGATCAGTGGTAATACGTCTACAATATTTTCGGCTTTTTCCAGGGCACGCTACCCTTCAAAGACCGTGGACTTACATGTCCGGATACCAAGTACAACACTGCGGGCCCAGGCCCAGCATATAGAGTTCCAGATCCATGGATCCGAACCCTCGTTGCTATTTACCATGATTGCTTCACGAAGCGTGTAAGTGCATCAAAGTTAGTTAACAGTAACGGCATGAGCATTAGTCATTACATTATTATATCACCTGAAATTCCAGCCAAGAGTACAATATGAAAAATTCGTGTCGAACAATGCTCCGACCATTTGTCATCCACAAGACGTCCGGTGCTTCGTTCAGGGCGGAGATGGTAGAATGTACCCGTGGCGAAGACCCAAATATGTCCCCAAAATCCCAGGACCCAAGTACAATACATATGGTGTAAGACATTAAAAAAAAATTAACAACTAGAAATCAGTGGATGCAATTATTAGAAAAACTCTGAACTTCGTTATTAGATTCACACGAGCAAGTCACCAGGTCCTTTCATCACCGATTTTCGGAATGTGGCCGAGCGCGGGGACGTCTTTAAACCGGTAAAGGGTTTCGGGGCAGCGGACTTTGATACGAGTGGGAACTTGGAGACGGATCGTGGAGTTTTCCTGGGCCAAACAGACGATCCGAATCGAAGTATTCCGAGATACTTTGAGACAATGATGCGTCGAGCGCGACTTAATGTATGTGGCTACGCATCTTATTCTTTGTAGAATGACTGATTCAATGTTAATTGACGATAACCTTGATAAAGGTTTCACCTGGCCCGCTTGAGTACTGGTTACTGGGTTCCTTCGATAAAATGTCGCCCAAAGCCGTGTCAGCTCCTTTCAAGTCCAAATCTCCGGTTAGTTTTCCATGACGAGTTATATTTTACGAAATTTAATCCATAAAAACTTAAATAACTATACTAGTGTTTTACATTACAGATGTTAGCTTTCAGCAAGGAAAGACCTGGCCCCGGCCCTGCAGCCTACTTTGATTCACATATGACCGAAGCTGACTTGGAATTTGAACTCTTTCCCTACCATACCGGGGAACCACCAGAAAAAGCTCCGTTTGACACGACCGCTGAACGTTTCGCGGAGAGCCTCTATGAACAGCGTCCAGCACCGAATGCGTACTGCATTCACGGGTTCACGGACATGCTCCGCTATTTCACTTTTCGACACCGTCCAGCTCTCATTAATCCCAAACTAGGATTCCTGACCTCAGCCGATGCTCGGCCGAAGAGAGTATTCCGGCACTCAATGAGCCTCGACCAAATTATCGATCGAGCCCCGGAAGTACCCGGGAAATGGCGGAATTTGCGACCCAGGAAAATCCCGACCTATCCTTATCATGGTGCTCCGCCCAAGGGACCGGTAAGCTTTTGATTCGTGGACGCCTATGAATTATTTCAAGTATTGGAATTTGCACGATATTCCGCACTAAATTACAGGATTCACCAGGACCAATCTACGACGCGAATCCAGGTTGTAAAGCAATCAAAGCCCGAAAAGACTGGTTCGATCCAAGAGACTATACCGGAACTGGGTTTGACAATTCGGGTTGTGGACGGGTCATTGATTTTGCACTTGATAAAGGGATCCCTGGTCCAAAATACATGCCTACAGCTTCGATTCCAGACATGTCCACGGTCGGTGGACGTGTGAATACATCCGAACGTCGGTTTGTACCCAAAAAACCCTTCGGACCTGGCCCAAGGCACAAGCCGCACGAGAAGACGGGTAGCATGTGGAGAGCGACACAGCTCGGGTCATACAATACTTATCTCAAAGGGATCGGTGAACTTCGTCCGAGTGCTGGAGGGTATCAACCTCAGGGTCCGATTGATCATTTGGCGGATATTCATCAAGGCTACTTGCGTCCGGATGACTATGCTGGAGAAGTTAATCCAAAGACAGTGCTCGACGGCTAATCACTATTAAATATTATCTAAGCTAAGAAAACCCAAATACCTTGTGATGGACACTAATCTAATATCCACAAAAAAATATTAATTCTGAAAACAAGCTTCATTCAGTTATTGACTAAATAATTAGAAGGGTGTATAGTATACATTTATTTCTGTATAATAATTCATAAGTATTCCAAAATTCTAGGCTCAATAGAAGCATTACTGATAATCTATATAGTCTAAGTATCTCGAATCCAATATCTGCTTTAGAGTATAATTTAATTACCTACTTAAAGATTTCATTACGAACTCACTACAGAAAATTTCAATTTCTCCAAAATCCAAATTACATTCTTTCAAAAAGAAATATATGTTCTGTCAACGGATGATTACGTCTGCAATTGCAATTATTTATATTATACGTATTCCTTATCAGACATATTGTGTATACATATGTATAGCAAGGACAGTATTAATAATTTTGAGTTCATGGAGCAAGAAAGAACAATATTGGTATCCAACAGTACAGTGTATTGTAATTGTAATTAATTCCTACACGCAGATGCGGTGTGCATGTATCTAAATGTTCAAATCTACAATAGAACTACATATAACAATAGCACAAGTATGTAGACACTACATTAGAAGCTAACGCAATATAAACCGGTACGAACGAACAAAGTATTCTAAGAATTATTTATAAGTCCAATTCAATTACCCCGGAAATGTCTAATAACAGTAACATAAGCTCAAGCTCAAAGTCTAATTCATTATGTAACACTAGCCGGCCCACGCGTCAGTACTGACGCCAGATGGTGACCTTTGACCTCTGTTCAGTACTAACAACTACAACTAA
>JAQFYT010002379.1:0-13098 GCA_034694925.1 Ceratophysella denticulata | reverse complement strand
TGAGGCATCTGCCTCTGGTCCATGGAACAAGGGTTAGACCATCGGGTTCTTTACCGTCGTCACGAAGAAGACCTTTCGCTTTCAGAGTGGCTGGGACGCCGGCTGAGCATAAGGCACGGTGAATGGTGGCGTTGAGGGCCTCGTGGCGAGACCATCTTCCTTGACTGCTCTTGCAGCTTAAACCATGGGTGCCGAAACGGTCAACGGAGGCACCACAGTGGCCGCAAGTGTGCGGATGGCATAAAGGTATGCCTAGGCGGAGACCAGCAGCGACGCGGATAGTCGAAGCGTCCAGGAAGGTGCCCAGGTTGGGACACGGCAGGGCTTGGAGCCAGGCACCAGACTCTTTTTGACATCCAGCAAGTATTCGGGCCACACTCGAGGGGGTTGAGGCTTGATTCAGAACTTGGGCCGATAACTTCTCTACAATCGGCCGGTCCCAATCACGTTGGCACTTCGATTCCGGGATGTAGGCGTAGGAGGAGCAGTGGCCCCAAATATCAAGGGCGGCCTGCTGGTCAGGATCGACCCCAGGGAAGGAAGGACCCAGAATAGCTGCGACAAGATCCGAGGTGCTTGAGATGGAGGCCAGGAAGGCAGCGACATGGAGATCTCGGGCACTCCGGATTCCTAATCCGGCTTTGGCTACTGGGAGGGAAGCCTGGGTCCAGGTAGCGTCATCGATTGAGCAGTTTAGGATGGACTCAAGAGAGTCGCGCATCACCTGGTCAAAGGTGGCCAGGAGGTGTTCCTCTTTCCAGGTAGGTGCACAGCGAAGCAAGTAGACCATCTTCGGAATGGCAATGCAGCTTTTGAGAAGGAAGAGTGCAACATGGGGTTGGAGGGATCGGAGACGCTGGGCTAGCAACTGAATAGCATATAATTATTTGCTTTGAATCGTATTTGCTAAAAACACAGTTAAGCTAAAAAACGACCATTCACGTATATCACATACGCCAAATATTTTATGGGTACAAAATCCTTCTTTATCTGGGTATCGAATCGATCATGTATAGGTATATTGTACCCTATCGCAAAATCAGCAATAATCCTAAGCCAAACGACAACTCCGACTTGCTACCATCATTAAATCAAAAACTACACTGCAACCAAAGCCCATAACTCATACAAAGACAGGAGGCTATCATAAATCAAAGTGAATCAGGACAGGACTTCAGAGTTCAAAAGTTTTCACATAATTCATAAAATCTGCCCTATTTTGGGGAAAGAGGATGAGGATGGTTGGATGTTGGATTTGGATTAAACTTGTATTTATTCATCATTTTCTTCACCAAATAGACTCTGCCATTGATTTATACCATTTTCTATCTATTCATCTCCTCGGACTAATTTCCAAGTTGATGATTTATTACGATTACACAGAAACTTCTTGATATTTCCATATGTATACGGTGAACAAGCAACAGAGCAAATCCACGCTATCCTCTATCGTTTGCGGTTAATTCTGGTTGGTTGTGTTGAACAAAGATAAGGTACATCGTGTCTTCCGTTTAAAATGTTTGTATAGGCCTTGTTTGAGCGGAAATTAGTTTGAACTTTGTGAGCGTTATTATTCTGGAAATGTACAGAACTATGTAATAAAGCCAGCTTGAATATAGTATATGAGATTATTCACGTTTTGCATATTGCAGCTAATGGTAACATGGTTGGTAGTGGGTACATTCTGTCTTGTAGGGTAATGCAAGTAATACCGGTCTAGTATATCTCCAATATTTCTGGACTAGACAATGTCAAATGCAATGAAGATCTTATGATTTGACGTGATTTTGCTACACGGGTCACGTACTACGTTATCTCCGTATGCAGAATGCAAATATGCGTGTGATAGGGATATGGGTGAGGCGTGTCGCTTCTCAGTCTGGGTCTGGTCATCACCACTATTATGGCCGATTAGCCAAAGTTCAGTATCACAAATAGCTAAAAATTGCAAAGGGCCAAAATTTTGCGAAATTCAAATTCTCGAAACGAGGGCTTTTATAAGTGTTCAAAATGTATTCGGCGCGCGGAGCGCATTTAAAATTATCAGAAATTACCGCTTTGATTGGCTTAAAGGCGAAAATAGACGCTAAAGCGCTCCAAATACTTTACTCGATCATGTATATCAATTCCTGAAATTTGTGTCAAGTCCTTGTGTCTATGATAGAGCTATACGGTGGTATAAACCGTGAATTTATCAACCACAACAGTCGTCGGCTGCTTCTGGAAACTTGGAACCCAATACAATACTCATTAGTCTGGCTTTGTTCTTCCTACACGCTGTCCTGTTCTATTATATCTGTACACTATAATTATAGTTATTCTGAAACTAATTCAGTATGGGAGAGATACTTGGAATAATTTGTAATCACAGGGTAGCTAACTGGCGCATGGAGTCCGTAATTCTATAATTCTTACGCCCACGTTGTTGTTGCAAACCCGTACCGAGAAGGCAGTTGTTTTCCTATAGGTATGTATCTCTGTATCTGAATGTATATCCTGAAGCTCTATCCAGGGATTTAATTAAGTTTACTTTTGTTGTGGAAAAAGTTTTATCCAGCCAATATCTGTGCGGGTGAGAGGCCTGGGTCTGACACGGTCTAAAAATAGGCCGACAACAGAACCAAAAAGTACAATGCTTTTCGGTATAGTACCGCACTTTTAGGCTTGATATTGGTATTACATTGACTTGGGAACTCAGAAGAAAGAAAGTCGAATCGAAAGTCCAAATTTTGCAACTAGAAGTGTCTATAGAGTCAAGGCATTCTAGTAAGTTCGAGATACTCTCGTAAGAGATCTAGTTGGAAACTTGGACCATGGCATGGACAATTGGACGAAAGTTCCAATTTCTTCTCTGGTTCGTGTTGGCCAATTGTCAAATAAATTAGTTAAACTTTTAGGGTATAGGAGCGTTGGGTTTCTTTAACAAAGCGCGGTATACACAGTAATTGCTGCAATTGTTACAGTACTAGTAGATATACTGCACGCGTTATATGGTTGTGCATTTTCAGCTTGGGTACCTATGCAAATACCAAGATGTTTAGGTAAACATAACAATTTTACGAAAACCTCGCCTAGAATTATGATGTATTTACAGTATTTACTAGGAAACAAGATAATTCATAATCCCAAATTCACGACCTTCTGTAAAATAGCCACAAAATTGAAGGTCGACCGAAATCCCTGTCTTAAAATACCTATACCGATATAGATGCATTTTACAGTTACAACTTTGTCCAGCTGAAACTGAAAGGTTCTTAGCCGAAACAAAGTTTTTGCGTCTTTTGCTAAACTTCTTGTGCTACTTGCACAGTGGATTGGATTTCGGAACTCCGAGTTGAGAATAAACCGAAAGTACCAGAGTGCATTTGTGCTGCAATTCTGTAGAATTTGTTTCGGTTAAACGTGTTCGTAATTTGGTGAAATAGCACTTGTCCCAGGCAGCACGTTCGTTTTACCCAATAAATCTTTATATGATGTGGCATTGTTGAAACCATATCGGTTCCTATACTTTTTTGGAAGTCCTTGAGTACATATAAGGCTTTTGTTCAACTTTTACGTTTTTGCAGTTGCAACGCCGCCACTCACTTCAGAACGATTTATGGGCTAAAAAGTTTCAAGATTCCGATCCAAGAAGTGCACAGCGCATGGTGCACGAGAAAATACTCATGAAAATCTAGAATAGTGATTTCGTTTTTCCAGTGTTAATTCCAATATAATCGTGTGAAATTAGCCATAGAACATAGACTACTCTTTCATATTATGAAGCATTAATCGGCCCTAATTAAGCTCCTCGTTTAAGACCGTCCTGAGGAGGGAATGAGATTTTAATTAAGATAGGTTTTCTGGCAGCTTTCACTGAAGAGCATTCATCACTACAGAACGGACCCGGAATTACACTTTTGTTCCGGGAGTGAAGAATTGTTACGGAACTTTGATTACATTTTACTTAGACTCGTATGGTATATAATGTTACTCCAGTTTGCTACTACCATGTACAAGGACTCCAAAAAAACTTTGTAATTTTGGAACACTCAACTTTTTTTTGTACTAATTCCAAAAGTCCCAGTTCCACTTCCCCACCTATGGCCTGTCAAGATTCCTGATCTGATAACTAGAGTGGAACTAGCAGAACTTGAGTCTATACGCTCTAACGTCCTGTCCCGAAATAGCCTAAAAAGTGGTTTGGTTAACGGACATTTGGGATTAGGCATTTAGGCTTACGCCTTTGTCGGTACCGAATCTATTTTCAGTAGATCACCCGATATATAGACATACATAGTTTGTGTATATCGCACTTGCATTGCTGACAATTTCGGCCTAATGTAACAAAACAAATAAGCCGAGGCTTAAATGACCCATGTCACAAAAGAAAAAGACGTCGAACCGTCGTCAACAGCCCTGAAACCAAAGCACTGCTATTACTTTAGCATTAGTGAATTACTAGGATCTGCTGAACTCTGAACACTTTACTAGACCCATTTTAATTAGTAGCAGGCCATCAACCTCAGCGTACCCTATAAATTACCCCGTAAACAATGTAATTTGGTCAAAAAACTGACATGTTCCGCTCGTAAATTACTCTGATCTTTAGGAGGGGGGTCCTCGGATTCTGATTTCATTTGAGGGCAAAAAGGTGTCGTAAACTCATGCACTCGACATGGTTATTCCGAGCTTTTAGGGCAGGGCTTAATGTAGGAAGATAAGGAATTCTGCGGGAGTAATGGCTTTCTCCATGGGCTGATTCATCAATGGGAGGGAAAGCATATCTGCTGGACCCAGACCCAGGCCGCCAGAGCAAAAACGGCGAATTTCTCCACGCACTCTGGAGAATTGCATGTTTTTTTCGCATATCCACTTATCCACTAAACCACATACATTTCCACCTAACACTACACTCTGTCACTTCCTGCCTTGCCTAGGCGAGAGGTCTATAATATATCTCGCAAAAAATACCAGCTTGTGTTTACAGCCATTGTTTAACGACGTTAAGTGGAATTAGTAGAAACTGACCCGACATGCCGACATTCATCTTCCCTGCCGCTATTATAATACTGACGTGAGGTATACGATCGTACCTCGTACGATGTAAAAAAGCGTCGGAAACATGAGAAAGAACCGCGGTATTATTGATGACTGCCTTCTTGGCACTCAACACTCTAAAAAAAAGCTCGTAATAGTTTGTTGTCGGCACAAAAACAATGAACAATGGAAGACTTATGAATACTTATGCGTACAGGAGTCTAGTAGTCTAGCCTGAGCCTGACATTATTATTGCTGATAAACTTACTGAAACTCCAATAACAAGTTTATTACGTACGAAAGCACCGTGTTATTTCAATGATACAGTGGTCGCCCATTTTCGGGCTTGAAACTGTGTACAACTACTACAGTATGTACATCAATAATATCTTGGAATATAGGATAATATTATCGAGTGACAATGCCAATTATTATGGATTATATGGATTATATCGGTACTGCCAAAAATGTATGCATACAGGCAGGCTCAGAGTATTGAAGGTTCGCTTGGCTAGATCTAGCCAGCCGAACCTTCAATACTCTGAGCAGGCAGACGTAGACGATAAACAACCCAGAAGATGCTCTTTAATTCTAATTACGACATCTTAATTCTTTTTGTGTACCGCGTGTCCAAGAAGTAACCGACCCCCTTTGTTTATGTTTGGTGCAAAAAATAGTTTCCGACAGACAGAACATACGGAATATAATTTGATTTTTTTGTATCGTTGTTATGTCGAAATCAAGAAGGGGGGTCGGTTACTTCTTAGACACGCGGTACATACACGGAATTTTGATATAAAGTCGACTTTGCTCCTCTGAACAAACCGCAAATATCCGCATCCGCATCCAGAAAAGCTGCATTATATATATTTCACGTAAACCGAGGGTGCTCCAGTCAGTATAGCATTCAGTTTGTCTCCCGCGCGTATGGATAAGTGTATTTAAGCTTCAGCTTTAATTCCAGGATTAGTTAATCAGTCTAACTTAAATTCTTAGCATGGGAGCCTACGAGCAGTGCAGTGACATCGGCTTGTGTCATTTCATTAGAGAAGTGTCATTATTCCTTATCGTCTTCCGGCGGCCTTTTATGGTTGCTGGTGCGGTATTTCAAGCTATTTAGCCTGAATGCATGTATTTGGGTGCATAGTCGAAACAGTATCATCGCCATACGCTAGAAAATACACAATTAAACTTATAATACTAGTTTCTATTTTCTCACGGTGGTGCTGGTGCCTTTATCAAGGAGACAAACGAGCCTTGACCAGAGTGTGAGAGTCTACTAATAAATGTCACACGGTCTTTGTGTCTGCATATTTCACTGGAACTGGAATCGTGAATGCTAAACAACACTAGAAACTAGACTAGCTGCAATGCTTAAATACATACGTAGGTAATACTCAAGTCTGACTATTTAAGCTCCTGACACATTAGAGGAAAACTAGTGTTATTAACTTGAAACTTGGATGCAAACGTGGACGTCTGTTTTACCGTAAGGCTTAACGCTTAACCGCATTAATTGCGCGTAATATGCGGCAAACTGGAAATTCCCATTATTCCAAGTTTTCCCTTAAGCGAGGTCATGTTTTGCGGCAATTCGTCATGGGTAGAAATGGAATTTAGAGCTGAATTTTTTAAATCTGGTTGTATGACAAGTGTAGCTCAGAATCAAGTTTATTGTCTAAATGATTATCGTTTAGGCGTCTAATTTGTGTATTTTTTCGCGTACAATCAATAATGGAATGCATTAGTAATAATTTGTTAGTTGATCTCCCAGAAATAATCAGAATTCATATTTGTTAGTGATGACTTCCCCATTGTCGATTAAGTCGAGTCCAGTTAGATGATTGGTCAAGTAGACCAGTGCAAAGTGAAGCTGAGTAACAATGTCTTCCCAGGCGGTGCACGTTTGAAGAAAGCCACGATCCCACTGAGCTCGAGAATATTGAGCTATTTCCCAGAAAATTTTCTCAATATCAAACCATCCCTGAATCCAGGTCCGATACCAATCTTCCATTCCTTGAAACAAATGTCCATTCTTGGTATTTTGAACCGTCTCGAAGAACCAAAGTGTAGTCGCAAGAATAAACGCGGCTGCTGTCGCTTGACGGGCAAACCAGATAATATCGTCACTTGAACTCAATGTAGCAGGCTTATTAGGAGTAGTTTTCGTTTTTGGTTTGGTAGTCAATTCTAAAAAAAAAAGTTTTCAAATAAAATTTGTAAATATATTGAATCAATTTTTCAAAAACTTACTCTGCTTCTGCTTGTACATCCGATAATCCCTCAAATGAAGATCAACAGGATTAAGGACGCAATGTCTAGATAGTTCGGCGTTTACAACAGTAGGTTTTGAATTGGTCGCAGGGGCTGAATTTTTAGCGACATCTCCAGCATTTGCATTAGTAACGGCTGGAATGGCCTCCGTACTTGGTACATTTACATTTACTACGATTGGTTCAGCCAACTGTTCATGTTCACCTTGTGGTGTTTCCGTATTAAATGAGCGCGGTATGGGAATTCCTCGCGATCGACCAGTAGCGGGTTGTCGGCTTTGATCTGCCGTTGCCACATCTGTAATTGAACGAATTCAGGTTAGTCTTAAATTGCTTTTGGAATTTAAATACCATTCATATTTGTGGATATTTTTGCCTACCAGATCTCGTTACAACCGCAGATCGAGTTGGGATAATGGGTCCAAACCCCGACATCATGCTCCGCCTAGTCCTTTGGTTAAACGCATGGACAGTGTCACCGTCCGTCATGTTCTACTTTTTAAATTTCAAAATTTTTAAAATTAATCCGGTGAGAATATTATATGCAGTGAATGCTGGATTTTCGGCTTTAAACTGGAAATTAATTCGAAACTATGTCGCGATCTGTGAAGAAATTGAAAAATTGTTATTCATATTTGATCAATTTCCGAACGCGGTGTCATGGCGTTGCCCTGAGAAACTCGAAATTAAATAGTTTTTTCGCGTTCATCATCGGTACGGTAGAGTATATTAAAATTACTAGCTTGTCTTCAAGTAATTTATGCAAAGCTCGAATGTAACACATGAAATGAGGTTCATGGGCTGTTAGCCCCATTTCCAGTAACCAAGGCGGATTTTTATGACTGCCCGATCAGGTTTTCACTTCATTTTCCAGTTCATTCTCCCCATGTTTCTGACTAAAGAAGGAGCGATAATGCAGACACTAACTGTGAAAAATGTTCCTATTCCAATTCCCTGTGGTTGGGGGAAAAGCGGCGAGTTGGATGCAAAATATGATAAAGGGTAGTTCATAATGGGTTGCTGGATGCTACTAACGGGAGTAGGTTACAGGAAAAATGTTCCAATTTGCAATCTGCAAAGGCATCGTTGAAGTAATTCGGCCTCTCAACTCTGCTGCATTTTCCATTTTCCATCATCAGCGTGTGGCTTGCATATTATGATCATGTAGGTGAACCAATATATCGTCATGGTTACGGTAACAACAGTGAAAACAGAATATCCTAGTGAAAGCACCTGAGTATGAAAACAAATACAAGGTTCCAGGCTATAGTGGCGAAAATGGGTGGCAAAAACGACGCATTCACAGCTAAAATACAACGGGTGTCAATTTAAGTGGACTAATTAAAACAAGTTTTGGCCTAAACACTTTGACAAGTTTTGTCCTATAAAACGAAGTTTTCTTCTTTTTTTTGGCTTTTTAAACTAACCTAACATTAATACACTTAATCAAACCTTTCTTAGCATAAATCACGTAACTAATTTCAATAAATTTAATGAAAAACCTGAAAACGTCGTTTTTTTTAGGACAAAACATGTCAAAAAATTTAGGCCAAAACTTGTTTAAATTAGGCCAGAAAAATATTTATTCAAATACAACAGATGCAATCCATTCAGTCCAGCGTTGATTTTAACCAAGTTTCCAATCCCAAAGTCTCTAAATATTGCTTCATTTGCTACCCAACAGCTGTCCCACTTAAAATTCGACTCACAATCAACATTCAATATGAAATATCCAAAGTTTTGGAAACTTTTGTCTTAATACTCCACATCCTGCGAGTCGAAGTGAAAGCAAATGACGGACATTCCACTTTCACTCCTGGTCGCCTTATGTTTGAAATTAATAATAAATCTTCATTAAAAATTTACTTCAAACTTTCCATTTGATTTTCTATCTTGAATTTTTGATTAAAACTCACCCAAGCTCCCAAAACATAGGTATTATAAATAAAGTTCCAGAACTGCCGATCCAGCACGCTCAACGCAAACGTGAAAGTTTTTGTTATTTTCTAGCAAAGTACACACACGGAGACACAAAATACAAAATCAGGGAAATAAATCACGTTTCAGTTGAATAGTATATGTGCCTTCATACTATCTATATTCCGAAAGATCAAGTTTTCAGCAGGTTCTATAACGATAACGACATGAATGTACAAATTCAGGCTTGCACGGAATATTTATAGGGTAAAGGTATTAGGGTTTTTGAATAGGAGATGGGTACTTTCTCTGTCTGGTCTGGCCTTAAGTCTTGTACGTGTCTCCGTGCAGAAGCGAGATATATATTCCCTTTTCTCTTCCAAATGGGTTTCTTTAAGACTTCACCAGTTTTTTTTCCATAAAGAGACACAAGACGACGACGAAAAGAAGAAATTACTTTGCTTTTTTCTCTTGTAAAGGAAATAAGTGAAAAAGAAAGAAAGAAATCATAAAAAACCCACAGATGCTTCCCTCGAAAAAGACATAAAATAATTCACGTTTTTTTAAAGTGAAAGCAGTTCGTTCAAAACGTTATACATATACAGGGCGTGTTAGTAATATGTCGATAAGATAATATTTGAAAAATTTGTGTAACGATCGAGCTTCTTGAAACCATGTTTTAGAGGATTTGAGAACATGTTTGAATATATTTTGCATTTTGAGAATTTTACAGCAACGGAAAACACGTTACAATATTTTTTTTTAAATTAAATTTATTGAATCACCCTGTATCTACAGGAGTACATACATAATGTTTGACATCAGTATTGCAATTTGCAATTCTATCTCGGCTGAAGGCACACACCTTTCTTTGCCAATTTTATTTTTTCCCTGAGTTTTTGAGGCTATTGGCCTAGGACGTTTTTTGAGTAGTGCTGACTGAAGCCAAGGAATCATGAAAAATTTGATTAAAACTTGTTCCGTTCATCGTATATGGAGTAGTAAACTCTTTTTATTTCCAGGTTTTTACCGCCGCACGCTTGGCATTCTTGGTATAAAAAGCTTTTTGACTTATTGAAAAATTGAAACTGCAGGGACTCTGTCATCAACTTAAGGGTCTTATTTCGTGCGCTGGCTTTATGCCTTAAATTCTTAGTAAGTACAGGTTAATATTTTGAAAGATTAATGAATGCCAGGTTACGGCTGTTAAAAATTTTGCAATTTGGCACTGGTGACAATGTCATCCGCGTCACAGTATGTATAAGTTTTGCTGTGTATCTAAAGCATTCTAAGTCCTCAATTTTGTCGTATTTCCATGTCTTTTCTTATTCGACCCGAAATCCGGCGTATCGCCTTGTCAATCAGTTTCTTGCTCCGTCTAGCCTAAGCTTTACGACCTGCATACTCCGTATTTTACTGTCCAAGTCCCCGTCCACGTCATTCCAGTAAAAACCGAAACCACATAAAACCGGAGCAGATGGACGCCGACAACATCATCTCTTTATCGAAACGGATCTTCCGACTCTCGGTTTCAAGTCATTTCTGCAGCAGAATGTTTTCGATATTTGTAAAAACTAATCGGTAAATAGTGTTTTAAATATATAGTGTTACTACTAATTTCCTAGGAAGCTTTATTAATACGCTGGCCAAAAATGCGACAGTTACTCGTTGACATATGTCAAATGACCGAGGACTCGTATGGACGTTCGTCGCAGCGAAATTTTTTTACCCAGAACGGAGAAGAAGAGAAAGGGGACGCAAGGATTGGATTGTAGACGAATGTGAAACCGGAAATAATCCATTTCCGGTGTCCATGCCCTAGTGCACAATTCTTCTAGTTCTAGTACTCTAGTCGTATCTCATGACGGAGATTGTAGTCACTTGTTTTGTTTACTTCAACTTAAGCTATGAGTTTAGTTGAAGAGTAAGGAAATCGGTCTTTTGGATTGGACTTTAGGTCTCTTCCTGGAAATCCTGGATCAGAATGGAAATCCAATTGAGTTTTCTCCTTTTGTTACACTTTTTTCTGCCTTTACTCATCCCGCCCACCATATAAACTTTCTCTGCCTGCTTTCCCCTATGCACAATTTTCTTTTCTCTGAGCCGAGAATATATCAACGTGTTCAGGACTTTGGATCTCTGCCAGTGGAATTTATGGAGTAGTACTGCTGCTTCTGTGGAGTCAGGAGGTACGAAGAGGGTCGACAAGTTGTCCACCGTCAATTTGGAGGCATTTAAGTAACCCTGGCAAACCGAACAGGCATCGATAGATCATGGAAAAGTATGGCATTTAACTCGTGCAACTAAGATTCGCTCGTCTGCAAAAGTGGCACCATTGGAAAGCTATAACAAAGTTACCATCAATCACTCGTGGATAATTTTGGGGTATCTTGTAACGCGGGCAAGATAATTAACATCAAACTTAGGCAGTTTTGCAAAAAATGCACGCCGCTTTTTGTATCCTGTCCCTATTTTGAATTCACTTTCTATTGTACCGTGTAATTTTCACATTGTCGATGGTTCAATCTTGTTACGCTATCCATAAACCTATACAATGACGTTAAACTTTCACCCTTCAATCGGCATCAACTTTAACAGGCATTTTATAGAGCACCAAGCCCGGGTTAACCCTTGCTGGCTCTTGCTTTCGCGAAGTTGATTTGTATCGTACCTTTAGTCGAGGGATCTTGCACCGTCCCATGTGCCATACAGTAGTCGCTTCAGTGGAGCTGTCTTCTCACACCATGCCGCCGGTATTACGTACGTATATTACAATTTCACCCGTTTTGGCAAAATCCATTTTAATCCACTGCAAGTACTCCACAAATCCTACGAAGAACCTTTCGCATAAATTAGAAGTTTAGCCTAACTAGATCCTATAGACGTTTAGCAGAGCTATATGGGGCCCCTGGTGTGCTCCACTGCTCCCGTTATAATTTATAACTCGTTTGACGACTTTATATCCTAGGAGCAGCGTGCTGGAAATGTAGTGGACATAAATTATGCCGATGCCAAGTCGTACGCACACGTGGCTTCTGATAATACCTAAGGTTTTACGTTGCCAAAATCCGATTTGTATATACAGATTAATAAGTTTAATATTAGTGAATTTTACAGCGCTGTCGAGTGAATCTCGATAATTTGACACAATGCAAAAGCGTAGCCCATTGCTATAAGATTAATGATTTTACTCCCGACAGGCGACGTGCACTTGTCAATTCGTTCCGTAATATAATTTATGACTTGTCATTTAAATCTTAAGACATTAGCATTAGAATTACGAAAAATTTCACTTACAATTTCCATGTCAAATTTGAACACCGTCTCGCCCTGATTTATGACCTTTCCTGCCTAACCCCCCGACCTGATTACCAGTTATCAAAAAACTCGCGTGACACTTTGGAGAGTAATTCCAATCAATCACGTCACAAAATCGACAGGGCATGCAAATCCTAATCTCTTCATGGCAGCAGCCCGGCCTATTCCATGTTCTGATTTCATAATTTTTCGGGGTAAATCGTAAATAAACGGCACACCACGTGTTGTGTTGTGATTTCAGAGCAAAAACTTGAGTTTATTTTGTCTTTTGTTTTGCTCCAATTCCTTATGGAATCCCCTGGAGTCTTAAATGCAGGTTTGATTATTTTCAAAAAAAAACGGAAGACGGAACTCAGTCAGTGGTCCATATATTTCATTTTCTGTTCAGGACATAAAGGAGAATGAGAGAAAGTTCTTTTTTTGTGTAAAGTAAAGTTGAGTTTAGACTAACCGTGTGGAAGAAATAACCTCTCACTGTACTGTATATGTAGAGAGAGCCCTTAGAGAAGAAGGTCTACGGGGTACATAGTAGTCTAGGTTAACCTAACCTAACCTAACCTAACCTAACCTA
>JAQFYT010002378.1:0-13102 GCA_034694925.1 Ceratophysella denticulata | reverse complement strand
GTCATTTGACATTTTCAGCAAGAAAAAATATTCTTAGCTTAAAACTAATTACACCATTGAAAAGAGCGCTAAACTCCGGTTCAGATCCAATAATTATCAATTTCGAATTTGCTTGATAAATAGTACCTACTTACGAACCAGTCCGGTTATAACAGAACCAAGATTATATCCGAACCGTAACCCGTAACATATACATGTCTATGTTACGTCTAGGCCAGCATGGATACCAGGCTGGCCTACTAGTAGGTTACAGGTAGTAGATAACACTCAAAATATGTGATTTCCGCACAATTTCAGCTTGTACGACGAGTTTCATTCATTTCCATCCTACTATATGGCTGACGTAGATCTGTATTCCTTGGACGATTTGATTCAGCTCAGATTTGGTACTGGACTTCCGTACAAAGTCAAAGATTTTGTCATCAAAAGTATTCAGCATGTTCTTCAATGCGAGGTAGGAATATAATAATACAGTAGCAATGCTTACAATTTGAATTATTGAAATATTGCGTAATGCTAATTGAATGTTGAACTTTTATTTAGCTATGCAATCAACTTGGATTCCATTGCGAGCTGTGCCGGAGGAATGACATTATTTTCCCATTTCAAATTGGTCGTGTGAGTCGTTGTCCGAAATGCTCCGCCTGCTATCATTCCAGATGCTTCATGTCTCAAACGAATGAGTGTCCCAAGTGCCTTCGTCTTATTATACGACGTAAATCCTCCCTATCGGACTTCTCCAACGAGCTTGCTGTGTAGGTCAGGTCAGGGTCACGGTCTAACTTTAACTGAGATTTGACTTTTGGTTATCCAGACTTAAGTATTAAATTAATATTAACTTAACGTGCTCAATTCTACGGCATCTGGTTCCACTGGACACTGGACTGACTGACGTATTTAAAATTGGACATTCATTCGGATTCTTTTCCTTGAGCAACAAAACACCGACTACACTATTAATGAAACAGGCAAAACTACGCCTAAATTATTTAAATTAATAAAAGTATCCGAGAAGAGAACGTAAAACTTAAACTCACCTCCATTGTTAATTATTGTTAATTTGAAGCATTTTACTCAATGTTCTTGCCTTCTGCAACCATAACGCGCCAGCGCTCCAGGTTTTCTTTACAAGCATCGAGCAAGGGTTCAGCTTCCGGTAAAACTCTGTTCACGAGGTCGTAGCACGGGATACAGATGCCGGTCAGAAATCCAACCTTTGATTCATTTTTAAATTTAATATTAAAATTTAATTAAATAGGTGATCTATTCCTTTAGCATTTATTACCTGACTCGCAGGCTGTTCACTGGACTTATCCCGATCCATCATGTCAATAGGTACTCTCCCAGCACGTTTCTCAACGTCACCCTGGTCATAAAATTCTTCGAAAATAACTTTGACCGTGTCCAATTGGATATCAAACGGTTTGGCACTCGCACACAAGTCTGCTGCTGTCATTGACACGGCTTCCACCAGCAACCTTATTGGAGATTCAAAATTAGAAAATTTTCGCTAATTGATTGAAAAGATTTTCAAAATTTCACCTGTGCTCAGCTCCGGACCAATCAAAATTCTCAGAAGTGACTAGTTCTTCGAGCTTCGCTTTGTTGGTAAAAAATTGAGCCAGGTCAGTGGACAGAATACAGTGCTTGATATTGCTGAGCACAATTTTGTATTCTTCAGAACTCAGTTTTCCAAATATATTGTGACCGTCCTATTGTAGTGCGGAAAGCAAATAAGTATATTTGGTTGATCTAAAGTCAGCTTTTTTTATATGTAAAATCATACCCGTTGCAAAATGGTCACGGTTTGATTGAAATGGTGATGTTCCATTGTAGACGTCGTATAAATAGACGCCAGCGGAGACGCTGACTCCAGCATAAACTTATTGTTCTTACCACGATGATCCACGTCGTGGCACAGAGCTCCTATATACAACGCCAGACGCTGAAATACAGAAATAATTATAGGGATTCCAGCGTTAAAGATTTCCAAAAGTTTTGGCCTAAGCTTGCTTTAGTGTTTAATTTTCACTAACCTCCAGTCGTCTGAACGAATCCGTTCTTTTGAGAAGACAGTACATGCAATGAGCCACCGTAAACCTATTTCCAACAAATATATTGTTAGCGACATTTCATGAATAATTTTGCTGCAATTCCAATTTGTACAATTACAGCATTTTACCCGTGATTCCAGTTGCTGAAACAATACAATACGGCGTTATTAGCATATTTACTACATTACGAGGTTGAATATTGATACGGGCATTATCCACGGCCACAACGTATTTTTAGAACTCACTGATAAGGAACGCGTCGATAATTTTTCTTAACGGTCAAAAAGAATCTATAAATAGGATCCAAATCAAAACGATTCAATCCAAAGAGATCCACGAACATGTAGACAGCAAAATGAATTTTCTGCAGATCTTCCACCGGCATGGGATTAAAGTAGAAGCTGAAATTCGTAACAGGGTTACCCTGGAACTTGAAATGACTGAAATTTTAAGAATGCATAGAATATTCTGTCGCTAAACTTACTCGTCAATCCCAACCACCTGTTCCGGTGACGGAACCCCCATAGACCGAGCTTTTTCAAACTCTTCTTCCCCACAAGTATTGTAATAGGACAGGACTTCAAGGGCCACATTATATTTCTGCTCAGATCTCCGGATTTTATCATATAATTTAGCATGATGCAGAGCAAGACCACAGTAAATTGCAAATGTTTCAAAGGCCTGCTCATCTTCTTTGCTAAATGCACCGCGTCTCTTGTTCACCATTTGAACAACCCCAATGATACTTCCGCGGATGAATATAGGCATACACAGAATGGTTTTGGTCACGTAGCCAGTCAATTTGTCCACGTCTCGATTAAAGCGCTGGTCCTTATAGGCATCAGGGATATTCAGGATTTCTCCAGTAGCGGCAACTTGGCCGGCTATTCCGGTGCCGACTGGAAATCTGAAAACCCGAATTTCAGGTTAATTCGCGGTCAGAATTCTGCTAGTGGTTGCAGTGGACAAAATATTATGCCATTCCTGGTCAATATTACCTTATTTCCTGGGATGGATAGTCAAATGTATGGTTTCCACCTGGTTCCGTTTCAACTCCGGTATCGAATAGACGGGCATATAATTCCTGAGTTTTACTATCCACAAGAAATAGAGATGCTCTGTCCGCATCGACGAGTTTTTGGGCGAAATTCATCACTTTCTACAGTAAAACGGAAACATGGTCATGGTACCATGAAATGTCGTGCAATTTGCAGTTACTTTCTGTATTACCTTGATAAGAATATCCATAGAGATCATGTCTTGAAAAATCGATCTGCAAAAAAGATAAAAAAAACATTCAAAAACAGCAATAACGAAAGAAAACTGTCATTTCAAGGAATTTCTGATGTAAGGTTAGGTTAGGGTTTAACCTTAACCCACTTTTCTTGTACACGCAAATGGTCGAGATTAAAACCTAACCTATAGTTGCAAATCACAGCTAATGGAAATAATCTGATTTACAAATGGTATGATTTAATCAGGTTAAATTATGGTTTACCGAACGACGTCGAGCAAGAAATCATTTTGTTTCTTCTGCTTGTTCATAATGGAGTTGAGATCGGCGTAGTGGAGGGCTACTCCGCCCCAGATTAAATACGAATTGACAATTTCTTGGTCCTCCTTGTAAAATGGGGCTTTGGGATCTTGACGATGGAGTTCGATGACCCCAGAAATCTCTCCGTCTGCCCGGATTATAGGATGACAGAGGACGTAGTGGGATTTTTCTAGATTTTCATTGTTGTCACCAAGTCCGCGAGCAAATCTGGCTTGTGCTTCAATTCGTGACATTTGCTGGGGTTCTTTAAGCTTGTAAACATAAGTAGCTAACGTCATGTCTTCTTCCAGGTGGCTGTAGTCTTCGTGAGCGCTGAAAAAATTTACATGACATTTCACCGTTTAAATTTTCAAATTATTTCATTTAACACTATTGTTATATAATAATAAAGTTTAAATTTTCCAACGAGATGCCTAAATATCTATTGATGCCGAACATATTTTTGTTTAAAATATTGAGAATTGTCGTTTTTAGGACAAAATGCATAATTAAAAATGTCGAAAAACAGTTATAAAACAACACTTACTTTTTCAGTTGAGAAAATCGTTTGAGACAATTGCTATCTGGATCAATCAGGTAGAGAACGAAGGAAGATGCCGAAATGGCACTGGTAATGCACATGGCGAGTTCCCAGAGCACATTACCCTCCCTGAAATTGCATGATTTAAGGGTTGAATGATTAGTATAAATATAACTGTCTTTCTAACAGTGGTAGAATATTGACCATTGTATGCAACAGCTAATGGTCGAATAATCACCATTGTATTCAGCTATTGGTCGAATAATCACCATTGTATTCAGCTATTGGTCGGATAATCACCATTGTATTCAGCTATTGGTCGAATAATGATAATTGTATTCAGTTATTGGTCGAATAATAACCATTGTATTCAGCTATTGGCCGACAATCACCATATTGTATTCAGCTATTGGTCGCTTAATGACCATTGAATTCAGCTATTGGTCGAATAATGACCATTGTATTCAGATATTGCTCGAATAATTACCATTGTATTCAGCTATTGGTCGAATAATCACCATTGAATTACACAACAAATTCGCTATTGGATTGGACAACATTTTCGTTTCCTTACGTTGGATTCCTATGAAGCTGCATCGCCAGGCTCTTGAGCATGGCATGCTTATCCGGTGCCGTGGCACTGCTCCCCCCACTATCCGTACTTGTAATTGACCCCGAATTTCCGTTCACATGAGCAAACTTCCACCGTGACAAACTAAGTTTCCGGCTAGAATTCAGCTTCCCCCTTTCGGTCAACCATCTCTGAATAATCTCCGTCGAGATGTGCTTCTGTATAAAGAGATCGAGGAAGTCTGGATTTGATTTCAGGTACTGTTCCACGTCGTCTATGTTTTAAATATTTAGAAAATTAGAAAAAATTAAATTTAAAAATAAAATCAGATAGCTTTGTGCTTTCTTCTTACCTGGGTCCATTGACGAACCCTTTTCTTTATCCTGTTTACTTGCTCCGCCCATGTAAATATATTAATAGTTGAACGTGGAAGTGCTCTAAATCTAAATTGTATACTGTATTGAGATTTCCAAGATTTCCAAGTTGCGTGTTCGTCTATTTTCGACCCGATCTCTACCCTTCAATCGTCTTCAAGAAAATGTCCAGCATTTGAGAGCGGCCTGAGAAAGACGAGGTCTGGATTCCCTGGAGAAATGGGTTGGCGTAATTGAATCTGACTGGAACATGTTCGTATTTCGTATAAAGTCTCGAACAAAAAAGTGTCTTTCAGTATTCCAGAAGGAGAAGTAGGTGACTTTTACATTAGTAATTACATTAGGGATTCTTCGTTGAATGTTCTATAGACAATATCACCCAAGTTCCCTTTAAATGCGTCGGGGGAAATTTGGAGACAATTCGTGGGCGTTTGTTTTCGGAATTGGGTCAAACTATCCGAAGGATTCCAAAAAGTGTAATTAGTTCGGGATCACAAATTAAGAACGTGCTTCATGCCTAATTGCTCCGACTTGTTCATTTGAGCGTTCCTATCGGCATAATAATTATAATTGTATACATTTAAAGAATCACTCTACTATCACATGACGGAAGCTGCCTTTCATCTAATTCCACGTATTTCACTGATTTGATTTGATTTCACTTGAGCTTCAGTATTATAAATTATAATGTACTTCGTAGTAAAGAAATGGCAATTGTTCCAAAGTTTCAAGTCCGGAGGCACACTGATTTCAGCTTAATGACTCGAATTGAGTAGACAGACTACCGGGCTTAAATTGAAGAGGTGTAGCCGTACGCAGTTTTGCACTCAGGCGTATAGGTTCATGTAGACAAACCTTTTCGGCAGCGATAAGATTATGGAGCAGGGACAGGATATTCGTCGCGGAAAATGTGACAATAACAATAATTTATCAATTTGCAACGCGGCAATTTGGTAGATTAACCACATAATGTTAAATACGTCAACTGAAACGCTGTTTGTAAATAAAACCTATTGTGACTATAATTGAATATATTTAACAGCCGTTCGAAAGATCAGAGCTTCCGAAGTCTCTTTCGTACCATATCTCAGCAGTTGTGTGTTGTGTGTAGGTCAAACCAGCATATGCACAACACACGCAATGCATTACCATTTTAGTCGAAAAAATTTTAGTCTAAAGTATATTTTAGCTATTGTATAACGTACTTAAATAGAATTTTGCCTAGTTAAATTAGCCATACAATTTTCGTAGAGCCAAAGTATGGTCGCTTTAATTACCATAAAAGTGTTAGCAAATTGTTTATAAATCGCTGCAAATTGTACTTCTCATCTCATATTTATCGCGATACCGTATGGTATATCGTGCGTAACGAATAAATTATCTGCTCCTTAATTTGAAGCCATATTCAATACGTAATACATACCGAAAATAGTTCCGTAACAGAATTGTCGAGTTACGGAATCCTCCGCTTTGAAGAACGTCACTTTTGCACACACTAATGTTTTGAACCAAAGTGTTTACATAACTACACTGCCAATAATTGACAATGAGGGTTTAAAAAGCTTATGGGACTTTGGCAAAATTATCCAATTCAAAGTGTAAATACATTAACTGGGATGCGATAAAGGGTTCCTGCGTCCGGAGTTTGTGCGATTTCGTCACACATGACTCGTTACTGTATTAAATAATTGTCAAATCTCGAGTCGGAAAGCACGAGCACGACCCAATAAAACGTGCATGACATTGGAGATTACAGAAGCGTTTACACGTTCCACGTTCAACAATGACTATAGCACGAAAACATTATGTAATTTCATACAGGAAGCATTTTATCTCCTGTCGTCCAGTCAGTTTAGTGTGGAGTGTGGTGAATTAGTAATTTCTCTGTCTGAGGTCATTAAAGTATAGATTATCTCATGGTAATTGTAATTATATGAATTACAAATTACAAGGTCCAATAAGTGGCTTCTCTCGTTAGTGACACTTTTTATTCATTTCGTATTATACATTTCAACACAGGTATGCAGTGTGCATTTAATCCACAGAGGAATTTGAAGTTATATAAGTACATGTGGACTGTAATCCATGATTGAAAGAACAATAATGCTTATACAGGTAGATTGATTACAATATATGGATTTTGTATTGGTGAATGATAAATGACAATGGAAATTAAATAAGCATAGGTATGTAAATTATAATTACAAATTTTAATTGGTTACCCGCAAGTGAATCACACAGAAAAATAGAGTAGGTAAATGACTATTCACAATTCCGTGGATGAATCTACGTTCAATGTTCGCTACTAAGTTTCTGGTTGTCACATTGTGCCTGCCAAATTTTTAGATTGGCCTTGCAGCCATCAAGCAAGGGCTCTGTTTCCGGAATGATTTTACAGAGGAGGTCATAGCAGGGAATACAGATCCCATTCAGAAAGCTCACTTGACTTGACGGTAGTTCTTCAACCCTGTTTCGATCCATCATGGGTATTGGGATTCGACCGGCTCGTTTCTCCAGGTCACCTTGCTCGTAGAA
This sequence comes from Ceratophysella denticulata, assembly GCA_034694925.1. Taxonomy (NCBI): domain Eukaryota; kingdom Metazoa; phylum Arthropoda; class Collembola; order Poduromorpha; family Hypogastruridae; genus Ceratophysella; species Ceratophysella denticulata. Next base: position 5,493 of record JAQFYT010002378.1, on the reverse strand, counting down.
TTCTTCAAATATTACTTTCACGGTGTCGCATTGAATATCCCTAAAATACAGAATAATACATGAATAATGCATTTCAGATTCTGATAAATTATATTGTATATCGTACATTGGGTGTTGCGAAGAAAAATATCGCACATAGCAAAGCCGCGAATAAACCTAGCGCCACAAACTTAACTGGCACGAAAATGTGTTTTTCGACGCACAAGACAGTTGACCTATTCTAAACAAAAGCCTGATGCCTGCTATGTTTTTAGCCGCTATATTTTATGCGTCAAGTTTCTTCGCAGATTCGTACATTGCACTTACCATGGTTTGGCACTAGCACACAAATCAGACGCTGTCATTGCAATGGCTTGAATCAGCAATCTGCAAAAGGGTCAAAAATAAATTTTCAAGAGAAAACCGGGTATGCAACGAATAATTGTGGTTATTTACAGCTCTTGATTGGATCAAATCCACTTACCGATGCTCGAGATTGCCCCATTGGAAGGTTTGACTCTCAATAAGCTGTTCCATTCTGGCTTTGTTACTAAAAAAGACGGCGAGGTCAGTGGCTAAAATACAGTGCTTAATATTTCCAAGCACTTGTTTGAATTCATCGGAGGTTAGCTGCGAGAATATGTTGTGTCCTTCCTGTAAAAAAAATTAGCAGAATAACAGGTTAAATCTAAGCAAGTTGAAAATTCTGCTGGAGAAAGTCCTTCGGAGAAAGTCGTGTGCCTTGTATAAATGTGAGCTACGGACTGTAAGGTGTATTCAAGTTTTCGCATTTGCGTCATCAAAGTTTAATTTAAATCGAATTATCTCAACACGTACTCCGCGAACTACAGCCCGATATTTGAAGTACTGCGCGATATACAAAGAATATACCAAAACAGAAACTCACACATTGTAGAATGGTCACAGTTTGATTGAAATGATGATGTTCCATTGTTGACGTGGAGTAAATGGCCGCGAGCGGAGATGCTGATTCGAGCATAAATTTGTTATTTTTTCCACGATGGTCCAGGTCATGACACAAACAGGCGACGTACAAGGACAGGCATTCCAAGGGACGAAATACTGTTGTTCTCTTCAGTATGCAGTACATAGCATTTGCTACAGACCTAAAAACAAATTACAGCGAATATAATATCCATGTTCAGATATCCATGTCAATAAATGGTGAAGGTTCACGTACCATCCGTGTGACCAATTGTGGTACGGGACATGTCGGTAGTTCTTCTTGACGGTCAATACAAACTTGTACAAGGAGTCCAGGTCAAAGCGTTGCAGTCCGAAGAGATCCACGAACATGTAGACAGCATGGTAAGCTTTTTGCAGCCCGTCCAACGCATTAGTTTTGAAGTAGAAACTATAAACGTACATTGTATCGTTCAAGCTATGAACTAATCTTAACGTAGCCCTCACGCAACATGTGGTCTGGTCTGGATCGCACATGCAGCTGCTAATACCGTACTTACTCATCAAGTCCTGGCTGCTGTTTCGATAACTCCATTTTCCGAGCGGTCTCAAATTCCTCCTCGGTACAAGTATTGTGGTATGAAAGTACTTCCAGGGCTACTTTGTACTTCTGTTCTGATCTACGAATTTTGTCGTAGAGTTTGGCATGATGGAGGGCAAGGCCGCAGTACACGGCAAAAGTTTCAAAGGACTCCTCGTCCTCCTTCGTGAAAAGACCTCGTTTCTTATTCACCATTTGAACCACGCCAATAATCGTTGATCGGATGAAGACGGGCATACACAGAATGGATTTGGTCGAATAGCCCGTCACTTGGTCCACGCCGCGATTAAATCTTTCATCGTTATACGCATCTGGGATATTCAGGATGCAGCCGGTCGTTGCGACCTGACCCGCGATTCCGGTGGACATTGGGAACCTGAGATTTGGATTACATATAGCTTGGATTAGCCATTTTGAATCTAGCTGTCTTCAATTTGGTATTATTAAATTCATTTTTTAGAAATATATTCGTCGCTGAACTTATGATTAGTTTGTGCTGATATGATGGCATATGAATGAACGTACCGAATTTCCTTGAACTTAGCACCTGTAAAATCCTCGCTATTTCGATTCGTCCCGCTACTCCCCATGTCAAAGATCCTTGCGTACAGTTCCTTATTTTTGTTGTCCACTAGGAAGAGAGATGCTCGGTCAGCGTCAACCAGGCGCTGGGCAAAGTTCATGACTTTCTTGACAACAGCATCCATTTGAACCATGTCTTGAAATATGGACCTGTCATAGAAATTTTAAAATTTTGCTATTCTGCCAGTTCCAATATTATTAGCGTATCCCGTTTTCACGCATTTGCGGCTTATCGAAATAATCAAGTCGAAACCCAATCTTAATTTACTTTTCTTTCTGGGGTCTTACCGGACAACGCTGAGGAGAAAGTCATTCAATTTCTTCTGTTTGTTCATAATGGAGTTCATATCGGCGTAGTGGAGTGCAATCCCGCCCCAGACCAAGTAGCTACCGACAATTTCCTCATCCTCTTTGAAGAATGGTGTCTCGGGATCCTGACGATGGAATTCCACCACACCCACAATTTCACCGTCTGATTTAATGATGGGATGACAGAGGACGAAGCAACTCGATTCAAGGTTTTCCTGACCGTCACCCAGTCCTAAAGAAAATTTAGTTTCACAGTCCTTCCTGGACATCCGAACCGGTTCTCGACGTCGGCAGACATATGAGGCTAATGTCGAGCTTTCTTCCACGGGGAAAGTTTCGAAGGTTGCACCGCTAGAAATAGTTTACAATCTTATTACTTCGTACATGCCACGATTTTTTTGAATTTAGAAATACAACCATCAACTTTTTGAATTTTTAACTCACGGTTTGTACAACGGTGAAAATCGTCTGAGATGATTTTGCTCCGAATCGAAGAGATAGAGCACGAAGGAAGATGCAGAAACGGCTGAAGAGATACATAGACTCAATTCCCAAAGTACATTCCCTTCCGGTGGAGAACGATGCATCTCAACAACGAGATTTTTGAGCATCGTACATTTCTCAGACATCCCATTCCCAAATTTCCAACGAGAAAGGCTTAGCTTCCGCCCATTCGAACCCTTGTTCCGCTCCTCGACCCATTCCTGCAAAGTACCCTCGTCCACGTGCTGCTGTACGTAATTGTACAGGAAAATCGGATGTGATTTCAGGTAAGCTTCTACTTGCTCTGCAATCAGGAAATAACAACAAATTTACAATTACTTGAAAAATTTACCAAAACACCAAATATACCCTGAAATCTGAAATCTGAAAATTATAACTATTTAATTTTTTTAAGGTAAATATAAATTTAATTGTAATTTAAATTACAACTGACATGAAATTTATAAATTCATATATTTAAATACACACTCACCCGGTTCTAGCGCTCTTGACTCATTTCCAGACTCTGAAATACAAAATGAAATAAGAAACCTAATTAAAATGCTTTCACGAACAAATAATGTAATTATAATAGAGCTCCACGTTTACTTAAGTCAGGTTTATGTATGTAATTTGAATTGAACATTTGCATTTTTTTTTAGAATTACCCTGCGCCACCTGAGTTTTAGAATACGGTAGTACGAACTCCATTTCAGGTCGTCGTTGTCAACGTCAGTCAGAAATAATATTTTGCTTAATTTAAATATAAAGTTTATACAGTTTATACAAGTTAACGATGAGAGTATTGTCGGATGCTCTTGCCCTACAGCTTGGAATAAATAGAGCCCTTCACCAGAAAATAACTGCCACTGCCTAAGAACGCCTAAGATACTTCTGAATTGAATTCTAGCAGATTTTGTTAGATTAAACAGGTAATTGGTTAAGAGCAAAGTGTGAATTATTAAAACCAGTCCGGAGGGACTGCCTTGAACCGTATGTTGTTTTCTACGTTATGTACAATCTACACCCTGAATCAGACTGACATGCCTCTTTGCGTCTCTGCACAAAAGGGAATACATAATTCAATAGGAATACGGCGAACAATAGCTTGAGCTTCTAAGTATATACATGTATGGGTATGTAAATACGTAACAGATACACAAAGTGATCCGGATTGAAACATAAAATGAGAATGCCTTAGAGAAATCATAACTTTGAGAGCATCGAAGCATCGAAGCTTCGCTACACAGTTATTGTATACATAATAAAATAAAACTACAATGTTACATATAGTTCGTGAGAGTTCATAACATCGTGTCTTCATGCTGTGCATCATGAATGCCTGGCCTGTTTGGTTATATGTACTACGTTTTATGCTTGCATACATAAAATAACGCCTCGAAAGTTGTAAACTCAGTTTATTCACCACGCCTAATGCAAAAAGCAGCTCATTTCGGGCTTGTGTTTGATGTTCTGATTTATTTACAGCTTCATATGGAACACATAATTAAATTTGGTATGATTTAAGGTCAAAGTGAGGTCAGGTCGTAAGGGTAAAAACCTTGCGGGAAATGAGGCTTATAGTACTGACAGTAACCTTTGACCTATAAATCAAGCGTTGTAAGTTCTATAAGTTGTTAAAATTGACGCTGTACCTCGGTATCCTTGCTTGAAACAACCTCCCATATTGACTCAAATGTCTTAAACTTCAGAAGCACATCACACTGGCTTAAACAACGGGTAGGTACATATACATATTACGTGTCACTGCATAAATTTAGAACCAACTTCACTGCTGTACATACACAATTATTATAACCCCTCTACCCCTGTGTATTAATGATTGGGTAGTTCAAACAAGTCTTCGGAATCGTGTACATGAAAAGCAGCAGAGAAAGTTTGAGTCGAGGTAGAACCTGTTGATTGAGACTTGTGTAGGACTCGACGAAAACCCTCCTCCCCCGTGAACGAGAGGCTATGGTAACCCCATTTCCCACAAATTACACAAAAGGCTAACGAGTTTGATTGAATCTCAAAATCTATGTATTTACTTCTATATTACGCTGGTTGGTGGAATAGAATCTTGAAGCAGAACAGTATACCCTATCCAAAAATCAATTGAGATGATGACATGATGACGAAGGCTGTATTTATAATTGGATTCTTTGTATGTTATATATACCGGCTTGGGGTTTTCCTTATCGGTAGTCAAGACTCATATGTAACTGGAAACCTACACAAGATCCTTCCTACGCACAAAAACGATTTCGAAGTATATAGATAAGATCTCTTACAGAATGTCAATAAGTTAATTTCCGTGACTTCGCAGAAGGAGCACTGGGTACGTACGATCGTAGCCGTATATAACTTCGATATGGAGAATTATATATACCCTGGCCTGGAATGGAAATACCTGAGTAATACACTCTGGTGAAAGTTGGTGAAAGTCAATAGGCCAATTGCTTTTCTAATTTGGACGCCAAGTCTCGGGAGGCGATTAGGCTGGGGGGAATCAATTTTCGCGGAAAAGCTATGATGAAATATCTATAGGCAGGTATTGTTAATTGAATGTATTTTGTACCCAGGCCAGGGGGGGGGGGGGGGGTAAAAATAAA